>JAMXBB010000008.1:7304297-7337490 GCA_024138015.1 Lumnitzera littorea | reverse complement strand
CCTAAAGGAGCTTAGATGTTGGAAGAGAAAAACACAAGAAAAAAAAAAAAAAACGAAAGTGCCGTGAGTGAAGTTTGGAAAGTGGTGGCAAAGTTGATTTTGTGAGGCTTAAGTGTTCCTACTTTTTGGGTTGGTTTCAAATGAGAGAAAAAGGAAGTGAAAAAGAAATGGAAAGTGAGAGAAAATGATGCAAAGTAGCCGGTTGGAATGGAAGTGAATGTGTGTTTAAGAAGCTTGAAATTGTTGTATTATAGTTCACACAAAAGTTAACAATTGCAACTATTGATGATGTAAGTATTAAGGAGCGAATAGTGGTGTGTAAGAGAAAGTGATTAATAGATGAAAGACATGAGCATAGCCCCCCTCTCCTTCTTGTTCAAACCGGCCATGGGATGTCCTTTTTGGGCATGGACTTGTCTTGTCTCCTTTATTAAAGTTGAGTATGTGAAATCTTGTAAAAGTTTGTCCATATGTAGTATAAGTGGAAAGATGATAAGGAATGTGTCTTATCACTAGATTTGGATAGGTTATCAATTGATACATGATTCTAACTTTCAATTGATAAGTCATTTAAGGTGATTAGTTGATCTACTTATTTATATGTAAGGCTTGGCATAAATATAAGGGCATTGTCTTATAGGAAATTGTGTTAGAATTTACTTCTTGCATTGTTTTGTAAATTATGATTCGATTTTTATATAATTGTGAAATTTTCTAAAGTTGAATGAAATTCTTCAAATTAAATTATCAATTATTTACTTAGGGTTAAAATTCCTTAATTGTTTTAAGTTTTAGGGCCTTAAGTGACTTTAGAGCTCGCAGTTCTTTAAGCTCAAGTTTTATCAATAATTGGTTTTTGAATTGGAAAAATTTAATTCGTCTCTAAATATAAACTTAAGTTCTTAGTTTAGTTGATCCTTGAGAACATTCGAGAAATACTCTTAGTTAAATCTTAGGCCCAATAAAAGTAAGGTTTACACCTCTCATGTGCTTATGTATGTGTATGCATGCCTTACGACTCCAGACTCATGTTCAATTCATATTACAAGTTGCAATTGGTTTTGTCGAGATTACAAAAAGAAGCCAAGCATGACCCAAGCATTATACCTCTCCACTGTCACCTATTGATGAAGATCAATCCTCATTGGCCTTTGGTTTGTAAGTAATCACAATTTGGGCGGTAAAGAGTATATTCTCTTTAAACCGTCTCAGTTTGCTACCTGGTGCAAGGACGAGATCTAGTCTTTAAGTTACGATTGCAAACTTTTGAGCCTCAGTTGGTAAACTATAAACCTTGCAAATTTAGATATTTAAGAGTAGTATTTAATCATAGTACTGTATATAATTTCACAAGTTAATAAGGCTAAGTAAAATGGAAATTTTATTAAATTATGAAACTAAACATATTATATGTAATAAAAACTCTAAAATTTTGATTAAAATTTAAATCACAGACAAAAACTCTAAATCCTATGTACACATAAATACCCGAAATTGAATTCGAATTTAATAAAAACTTTAAAACTATAACTTTAAACTTATAAAATGAATAAATATAACTTAATAGTAATAAAACCTTAGTCGATTGTAATTATTGATATGCATAATCGTGTATAAATTTTAGCAAACGTATTGAGATAACTCGTAAATATTATAAACGTAATGAGTAGCAATTAAATTAATAAATTTTTATAAAATCTTAATATTATTTTATAAATACTAAATATATAATTTCTGTATTTGGAAAAATTAAATATTTTCAATTTTATTTTTCATTTTTCTCCTTTTTCCTTTCTTTTTATTTTTCCTTTTTCTTTCCTCTATTTTTCTCCACGCTCCATGTTGGCTCTATGTTCTTTTATAGCTGCCCATGTGCTTTTATTTTTGCTTCCAAGTGTTTAACTACAAGAAAACAAATGATTACATTATCCCATCTTCATTAAACTCCCTATCTCCCTTAGATCTTCTTTCTCTTTTCTTTTTCTTGTTTTATACTCATAAAGCTTACTTGTGGCTTGTGTTATATCTAGAGAAAAAAAAAGTTTACAAACTAAACACTATTTTTATACTTTTCAAATCAAGAAAAGGGACAAAACACAAGACTAGGAAATTTCCACTTCCATTTTTCTCCAAATCGTGAGCATCCTCTACCAATTTTTTTTCTAAAAAAATTTAGGAAGACAAACCAAGAAGAAGAAAAGAAGCTCCTTTCTATTCAAAGCATTAAGGAAAAAAAAATAGTATGTATTTTGTAAATTTATTTGTACTAATTATCTTGTGTATTTTTGTACACACATATATTTTAGAAATTATATGTAACCTTGATATTCCCTTGTATATGTATGTTTATATATGTATATGGGTGTTTAAAGTATAATCATATGTGTAGTAGAAAAGTTTAGATATATATATATATATGTAATCACGTGTATATCATATGTATATTTAAGTATGTGTAATTTTCATTTCATGGTATATGTATTTTATATTACCAAAATTATATGCATAGTATATAGGATATAGCAATTTCTACAAATAATTCGTATAAAAACTTATGTATTTGTACATATACGTATACGTATACAACATATATATATGTACTATGTATTTTCTTTATTTATGTCCTTATATATGTGTATGTATGCGTGGGTATATATATATAATTATATCTAGTATTTTATTATATAGTACATATATGTATACGCATATAGCATATATATATATACTATGTATTTCCTTTATTTATATACACATGTATATATGTATTATGTATTTTCTTTATTTATATACACATATCCTTATGTATACGTGAATATGTATATATTTATGTAATAAGGGGGGTATATGAAGCATACATATATATATGTATAATACTATGTATACTATGTATTTTAATATATACAAATATATCTATGAACGTGATGAACATGTATGCATATTTATGTATAATATCATTTATATTACGTATTTTAGTATATATATAAATATTTAATATAACCGTATATGTACATATGTATATAGAGTACATTTACATGTATATTCATACGTTTATCATATAATATATATTTAAGGTTAAGATATTTTAGTACATAAGTATATTATATGTATAAATATATGTATATGAATAGTATCGTATATATAGAAATACAAGTATATTTGAGTAGTACATATGTAGTATATTATAATATTAATTTAATAAATATGAAAGTATATATATATGTATGTATCGTAACTTTAGAGGAATTATAATAAATAATTAAGTTATAAAATTTAGTAATAAATATTAATATATTTATATATAACGTAAAATACAAAAAAAAAAAGAAAATGTAGGAAAAAATACAAAGGTGACACGTAGCACTCTTATATGTTGCCATGTCATCACTTAGCATAAATTAATTAATTTTCGTAATTAAAAATAATAATAAAATAATTAATTAATTAGAAAAGTAATAAAGTAGAACATTTTGAATTAATAAGTCTTAAACCTCAAAAATTAGCAAAAATGAGTAATTACGTTAAAATAAACTTGAAATAAGAAAATTACAAAATATACGATGTAAATAATTATTAAATTATAATTGTACTAAGAAAAGCTTAAAAATAATATTTTATAAATATTTAAGTTAAAATAATGAATTTTATAATATTTTTATATCATAATCGATATTGCAGGTTATAACATCCAAAAGAGACCCCACTATAGGAAAGTATGTTTGAAAATGATCAAAATGAACTATAAGTTCATAAAAATCTAAGCTAAATTGAAAAAGTTATATGTGATTAGATAAAATGTTTGAATCGACTATTTCACACAAACAAATAGCTAATTTAAGTAAACAGTACAAAATACAATTTACTACTTTTCGTATTCTCTTAATGTCAGGTGATCACGATATCGACACCAACTTACCAGCCAATTATTATGACCCTTGACTCTAAGGATAGCTAAGTAAGTATTCTTAATGATTTCCGTACTTGCTTATGTACGTAGATAGTAAATATTAATTGTTATTAATAATTGAATGCTATGTGGGGTTATGCTTATATATGAAACTACTTGATAATAGTGAATTTATTTTAAAATATGATAATGCAATGTTTGTTGCATAGTAAATTTAATAGGAATTGATCTATCTGTGATTTTGTTGATCACTTAATAAAGAACTTAATATTATCAGATTGAAATTAACTAAATTGAAACATGTATAATCATGCATTATATAACTAATTTCAGCCGTCACATTACATGGAGATAGCGAAAGGCTATACATAGGTTGATTATTTGTGATTACAGTGTTTTATACGGTGCACACGTGCGATATGACCTTACCTTGGCTCACGAGAACACTAAGCGTTGGAGGCGCCAACTGCCTGGTTAAAAGTCAAGTCCAAAGGCCTTTGTTTAGGGGTGAGTGAGGATTGTGTAAACCTATTCACAATCATATGTAGAACTGAGTTTTGACTAAAATTGAAAATAGATATACCATTATATTTTTTTAATACAAAACGTGGAGTTTCGTTGTTATATAAGTTCTAGTATGATACTTGGATCTGATTGGTACTGATGTATCTCCAACCCTGACTTCGGAGGACGTTAAATCTGAGTTACATGTAGTACTTGGTCGCCTACATGTATTTATATGTCATACTAATTGTTTATGCATTCATTTGATTGAATTAAATTGTTGTATAGCTTGTTTGCTATATGGTTGAGGGAATATTTTACTAAGCTAGTTAGTTTACATTTCTGTAGATTGCTTGCATAGGTCAATTTATTCGTAGATTCGAGTTACAAGATGCTCGAGGTTAGTAGTTTATCAATGAGTTGATGTAAGTGTAAGAGTAACGATGAGAGTGTACTCATGTTATCGTAATTAGATTATGTAATATAAGGTATTATTGGTTTACAATTCAGTATATTATAGACTTACTATCTATAAATATTTATATATGTGTTATTTACAATTCAATAATCTTGTTTTCATAACTATGCAATGATATTACTTGCATCTGCCTAACTTTAGGTTGTTAGCTATAGTAGTAGCCTTGTTTATTACGTGAAGGATTGTTGATTGAAAAGGGAAATTAATCTATAGTCATTTGTACAATATACAACAATTGTCATGACTAGCCCTCTCGGGTCGTGACAATATCAGTGAACTTGAAAGAGTTGGAGATGGTGAAATCAAGACTAAGAAGAAGAAAATAAGGAGAAGTCATAGTTCTGATAATATAGTTGGAGTGTTCAACTACTTATGACTTTACTACTTATGAAGAAGATAAGGAAGCTTGGATTATATCAACAAGACTTTGTTACTTTGTTGATGTTAGACTTTAGTTCATCTTTTTTTTTTTTCTTTTACTAAACTAAGGCATGCTTAATGTCAGGTCCCTTTTTGTAAGATATTTATTCTAACAAGGGGCTATTCTTTTGTACATATTGTAACATAAGGGGGTACTTTATTTTTGTGTAGTTAGGGCCTTACTATTATTAGAAATTTCCACTTTTAAAAAGTGGTGCCATTTCACCAATTTTAATATCTCTTCTTGTTAGACCTAATAATGTCCATAAAGCTCTTTATGGGGGTATAAGTATTCTTCTGGATTAAAGCTTTTACTCACCACGTTGGTTGATTACGATCGACGGCACCTTTAACATACACTGTATCACTGTGCACATACATTGCAGTCTTGTATTACTGTCGGAATTAATAAAAGTGTGCTATTCATTTTTCCATTTGTGCCTGTATCCCTTATAATCTGTTGGCTTTCTTTCTTAGTTGTATTGCTTACAGGTTTAAGCCTTGTTGGATAGCATTGCGTGGGAGCTAGACTTGCTTACTACTGTAGAGGCAAGATAGTTAGCGCCGCACGGTCTGTTTATGTGCTAGAGAAAGCCTCGGACCATGACGGTTGGTATTAGAGACTAGGTTATTCCAGTAGGAACGACCATGACATGATAAGAGGAGGTAAGCAAGAGGCTAGATAACTTTGAGGATATCCTCAAGGGTTTGTCTAAGTAGATGGACGATTTGGTCGCATTGTCGGTAAGAGTGGTTGAAGTTGAGGCCAATCATTAGGAGATGAATGCTAAGATGACGAGATGGCTGAGAATTTTGGTGTTATAGTGCAAACTCTTAAAGGGGAAATGCACGTAACGACCGATGAGGTAAGACAACACTTGGAGACTCAAGTGGAAGACATGAGAAGATAAGTTATTACTCGTGCCTCAATCAAGTTTGTTGAGGAGTTGCAGGCACAAGTAGCTATTTTGACTTAGGCTATGGGAAATACTCTTATCCCTGCCCCCGTTCATGTTCCTGCTCATGTAAGATATCTAAAGATGCCTGAACCCAAGGCATTTACTGGCGTGAGAGATGCTAAGTTGTTAGAGAATTTTCTATTTGATATGGAGCAATACTTTATTGCTGTGGGGACAAATGATGAGAGATCAAAAGTCACCATGGCTATAATGTACTTAACTGGTGATGCGAAATTGTGGTGGCACACTAAATATGAGGATATCCAAAATGGGAATGCTCATGTAGATATATAGGTCGAGTTGAAGGCTGAGTTACGAACTCAGTTTTTCCTTGAAAATGTTGAGTACAATGCCCAAAAGAAGTTGAGGGAACTTCGATAGGGTGGTGACATTAAGAAGTATGTCCCTGAGTTCTCGACATTGATGTTGGACATTAAGAGCATGGTCGAAGATGATAAGCTATTCTATTTCCTAAAAGGACTGAAGCCCTGTGCTAAGAATGAGTTACAGGGGCAACGGGTTACTAACTTGGCTACAGCACAGGCAGTAGTTGAGTGCTTAATTGACTACACTCATGATAATAAAGGGAGGAATGTGTTGACAGGACACAAGGGTAGAAAGTTAGTTAAGTTGGGTAAACCTAAGAGTGGGGGAGCCCCAAGTTCAAGTAGCAGCAGTAGTAATACTGGAAGGAGTCAAAAGAAATCCTATAACTCTTACCAGTCTGGAAAGAGTGGGGCAACCAATGGAGTAAGAAGCCCCCATTCTCATGTTTCTTGTGTAATGACATACACAAAGTAGCTGAGTGTCCACATAGGGCAGCACTCAATGCTATGGCACGAAAAGCAATGAGTGTCTGCCAAGATGATGAGTCAGGGAGTGATAGAGAGGATCAACCCCAAATGGGCGCATTATACATATTGTCGGCTGTTAGAAAGAGTTCCTTAGTGCGACGTAAGCCCAAGAACGATAATGAGTTGATGTATGTCCAGTTAAACATCAACGGTAAGAGTGCCAGTGCAATTGTAGACTCCGGGGCTACACATAACTTTATTGATGTACCTGAGACGAAAAGGTTGGGGCTGGTGCTTGTTGATGACATTAGCTAGATTAAAGCTGTTAATTTCAAGGCCCGCCCTATCCGAGGAGTCGCAAGAGGAGTGAAAGTGAGGGTTGGAGATTGGAGTAGAAATCTCAACTTCACAGCTGTTCCATTGGATGACTTCAGTATAGTCTTTAGAATAGATTTCTTGAGACAGCTTAGAGTTGGTCCCATGCTCGCAGCAGATTGCTTGTTATTCGTAGGTGAAAAGCTTTGCTGTGTGATAATTCAGAAGAACAAGGCAAACAACAATGACAAGGAAGGGAAGAATATTAGGGTTATGATGTTATCAGTGCTCCAATTTAAGAGAGGGCTCAAACATCAAGAGCCAACTTTCCTAGCTTTCCTTACAGAGAAAGAGGAAGCAAGAAAGACGGAGATACCGGAGGT
Source organism: Lumnitzera littorea (assembly GCA_024138015.1). NCBI lineage: Eukaryota > Viridiplantae > Streptophyta > Magnoliopsida > Myrtales > Combretaceae > Lumnitzera > Lumnitzera littorea. The sequence continues at coordinate 7,329,733 of JAMXBB010000008.1, read as the reverse complement.
AATAGAAAGTGTCTTAAAGGATTACGATTATGTGATGCTTAACAAGCTCCTAAAGGAATTACCTCCCAGAAGGTTAGTGGACCATGAGATTGAGTTGATTCTTGGTGCCAAACCACCTGCTAGAGCTCTTTATAGAATGTCACCTCCTAAACTTGCCGAATTGAAGTAGCAATTGGATGAGTTGTTAGAGGTAAGCTTCATTTGACCCTTAAAAGTACCATACGGGGCTCCTGTTCTATTTCAAAAGAAGCAGGATGGGAGTTTGAGATTATGTATTGACTACCAGGCTCTAAACAAGCTGACGGTGAAGAATCATTACCCAATTCCTCTAATTGCTGATCTGTTTGATCAACTAAGCAGGGTTAAGTATTTTACAAAACTAGATCCTCGCTCAGGTTATCATTAGGTTTGCATTACTGAGGAGGATGAGCCCAAAATGACATGTGTAACCTGGTATGACGCTTATGAGTTCTTGGTGATACCCTTCGGTCTTACTAATGCTCCTGTAACATTTTGTACCTTAATGAATAATGTATTTCGTGAATATCTCGACAAATTTGTAGTCGTCTATCTAGACGACATTGTTGTGTATAACAGGACATTACAGGACCATGTAAAGTACTTATGAATGGTTTTCAAAAAGCTGTAGGAGAATCATTTGTATGTGAAGCGTGAGAAATGTGTCTTTGCCTAGAAGCACATTAACTTCCTGGGTCATGTTGTTAAAGAAGGGTGGATCCGAATGAATATAGCAAAGGTAGAAGTAATCAGGCAATGACCAATGCCTAAGAGTGTAATAAAGTTGCAGTCTTTCCTTGGACTCACAAATTACTATAGAAGATTCGTTGAGGGATATTCCCGTCGAGTTACACCCCTCATAGATCTATTGAAGAAGGACCAAGCATGGTCATGGGATGAGATATGTCAGAGTGTCTTTGAGGAGTCAAAGCGTGTAGTGATAGAGGAGCCAATCCTTGCACTTCATAACATTTCTAAGCCTTTTGAAGTCCACATGGATTTCTCAGACATTGCATTGGGTGGAGTGTTGATGCAAGAGGGTCATCTAGTGGCATATGAGAGTAGGAAGCTATATCAAACAGAGCACAGGTACTCAACCCAAGAGAAGGAGTTACTTGCAATTGTTCACTGTCTGAGGACCTGGAAACATTATTTGCTAGGATCCAAGTTTCTAGTAAAGATAGATAATTCTGCTGCCAGTCATATATTGACTTAACCGAAGCTTTCAACTAAATAAGCAAAATGGCAAGAGTTTCTTGTAGAGTTTGATATGGAGATTGAGTACTGTAGTGGACGAACCAATCAGGTAGCAAATGCTTTAAGTGGGCGAGTTGATTTAGCATCCTTAGCACAGATTGCACACTAGTCTGCAAGTCCAATCTTGACTTCAATTCAAGAGTAGATCAAGCAACACATAGGTTAAGACCTGTTGGCTAAAAATCTTAAATAGTTGGTTGAGGAAGGGAAGACGCGCAGATTTTAGGTAGAAGGTGACCTCATTTACACAAAAGGGCACCGGTTGTATGTCTCGAAGGCGGGCAACTTGAGAAGGGCACTCATGAGAGAGTGCCATGATGCTTTATGGACTGGACATCTTGGCTGGCAGAGGACATGGAACTTGTTGAAGCAGGGCTATTACTGGCTTGATATGAAGGAGAATGTGATGACTTATACGAAGAATTGCTTAACCTATTAGTAGGACAAAGTTGAGAGGCAAAAGGTGGTAGGCCTCTTAAAAACACTTCTTGTGCCCTCTTACCTATGAGAGAGCGTCTCTATGGACTTTATCACTTCCCTACCAAAAGTGGGGGAGTACTCATCCGTTTTTGTTGTTGTTGACAGGTTCTCTAAGTATGCCACCTTCATTCCTACTACAAAGAGTTCAAGAGTAGAAGAGACAGCCCAGCTTTTTTTCAAGCATGTGGTAAAATTCTAAGGTGTGCCCCAAAATATTGTGAGTGATAGGGACGCTAGGTTGACAGGGAAGTTTTGGACAGAGTTGTTCCAACTCCTGGGTTCTGAGCTGAGCATGACCTCCAGTTACCATCCACAGAGTGATGGATAGACAGAGAGATTCAATGGGTTGTTGAAGGAATATTTTTAACACTTTATCAGTGCCAACCAGAAGAATTAGGTTGACTTGCTGGATATCGCCCAGTTCTATTTCAACATTTAGCGGAGCTCTTCCTCCAACAAGAGCCCTATAGAGATCATTATGGGTTAGTAACCATTGTTACCTCATACAGTGGCAGCACCATACACCGGGAGATGCCTAAGAGCTTATTAATTCACTAGGGATTGGAAGCAGAGTTCAGAAGTAGCAAAAGTGTATCTTGAAAAGGCTTCCAAGAGAATGAAGAAATGGGCAAATCAAAATCATCGACCCAGTGAATTCAATGTTGGAGATCAAGTCCTCATAAAGCTTCTTTCAGAACAAGTCAGATCAGCACCTACTACATACACTGTACTCCCGTGTACACATATTGCAGCCTTATATTACCGTCAGAATTAATAAAAGTATACTATTCATTTTTTCCATTCGTGCTTGTATCTCTTATAATCTATTGGCTTTCTTCCTTAGTTGTGTTACTTACAGGTTTAAACCTTGTTGGCTAGCGTTGCGTGCGAGTTAGGCTTGCTTACTACTCCAGAGGCAAGATAGTAAGTGTTGCACAGTCCATTTGTGTGCTAGAGAAAGTCTCGGATCGTAACACTTAAGACTTGGTGTGGGAGACCTTATACCTTTACTCCCAATATTTATTTTTTCTATTGAAAATGGATCCTTTAAAGTTATTTTTCCTAAAGTTTCATAAAATTACAAAAATATTTATATTGTTTTAAGTTTTTGAAATATCTTGTACCATCGTTATGACATTATCTTTTTAAAAAATCTAGTCAATTGTAGTTATTAATTTGAAACTTTAGGAAACTTTATGAAAAAAATGTAACTTCAAAGGATTTAAATCCCTTTCAAAACATAAAAATGAATTGGTCATTCTCTTCTTGATTCTATTCTATTCTTGATTCAATTCTGTCTGATTCTTACGTACCAAATGTGATAAAAGAGAGGTCTAAAGGGAAGAGAGCTTACAACCGTTTGCAATCAAATTTGAAAATTTAGTCATTGTTGATATTGAGTTATAGATTGAAAACAAGTTATTAGTTATCCAAGTTAATGGATTTTTAAATATATGTTATCGTTCATTTTTTTTTTTTCATAGTTATATCTATCTCATGTGTTTAACTTCTGTTAAATCACTTTAAGTATTGCCAAAGAAAATTTGTGATTTACTTTTAAAATGATTTTGAAGAATTAATGCATCAATTCAATTTTGATTACACTATCTATATTGTTATTATTATCATTAATAAAAAAATTGCACATGCAATTTATATAATAATTAATTTTATGTGCAACTAATATATGTTTCTATAAAATTATAATATTTAGTAATTATTTTATATTTTAAATTTGATTATACTATATTTGATTTCTGTATATGCATAAAGGGAGCATGTTCATTAGTAATATAATGTATATATAATTACGTATGTTTTCTTCTATGGTAAGGTAACACATATACATGCTATATAATATATGGTATAATGTATATATTATTATATATGTTCTTTTATATTGTGATTATATAAATATATACTAGATCACTATAGTACTTTATCAAGCTATTTAAGTATTAATACCTAATCCATTTTGCCAATTGAATAAAATTTCATTACTTTTATTTTGAGCAAACTAAATAATGTAATAATCATTTGAGACTTCTATTCCATCCCTTAATATAGCTCTCACATTGTAATTAAGTCCTATTCTATTTAGACAAGTGAATATTAGTCTGTAATTATTTTAAGTGCAACTATGCTATATTTTAGTGATTTCTAATCTTACTCATTTATAATTTTTTCCCTATATTGTTGTGATACTATATTATGAAATAGCTATATAATTTATTATATTGTTGATTGCTATAAAATTGATTATAATATATTAAAATTTGAAATATCAAATTAATTAGTGAAATAGACATTTTATGTTTCGTCAAATTTGTTATCTCATCGTATAAAAAATAAAACGTATAAGATTGGTGCTTATTTATGATCCTATATCATGATCAAATTTGTTACACTTTAATATAGGTGTAGGCATGATTGGTGTGATTATATTGTCAGCTATGTCTCTATTTTATTTTATATTAATTAAGAGATTTTGAATGCTATATTTTTTATAATATTTTTTTAGGAAGATATTTTTTATTTTTTTCTATATTTTTTTCCTTTTCCCTAATTCTTAAAAAAAAAAAAAAATAGCTGAGCTTAATTCAATATATAATCAATAAAATAAAAAATTAAAAAGCAAACGAGATTCCCGATAAAATTAATAATATCTAAAAGCAAATTAGAGTTCCGACCAAGCCTTTTTTCCTTCCAATTTCGACGTTCCTTCCCTCTTCACCCCCAAATCCATGGGCTTCTCTCCCTCTTCACTACTGCTCCTCCAAGCCTCCCTCTCTAGACTACCTGCTCTCTCCAAAGGAAAGTAAATCTTCCCTGTACTTTTGAAGTACAAGGTTTTACATTGTCAATACGTTTTCCAAAGATTTTACACCGCTAAACCAAAACCCAAGATAAAGCTAATAAACTGGAAATGTCAATCCCTAAAGAGCTGTACCCATCACAAGAGGACCTCTTATACGAAGAAGAGCTATTGCGAAACCCCTTTAGTCTCAAACTATGGTGGCGTTACTTGATTGCAAGATCCGATTCCCCATTTAAGAAACGTTTCGTTATCTACGAACGTGCCCTCAAGGCACTGCCTGGAAGCTATAAGCTTTGGCACGCATACCTCCGCGAACGCCTTGAGATCGTCCGTAACTTGCCAATTACTCATTCTCAATATGAGACCTTGAATAACACTTTTGAAAGAGCTTTAGTTACTATGCATAAGATGCCAAGGATTTGGATTATGTATTTGCAAACCCTGACTGAACAGAAATTGATTACGAGGACGCGCAGGACGTTTGATAGGGCAATCTGCGCGTTGCCTGTCACGCAGCATGATAGGATTTGGGAGCCTTATTTGGTATTTGTTAGTCAAAAGGGTATTCCAATTGAGACTTCGCTTAGGGTTTATAGGAGGTATTTGAAGTATGACCCGTCGCACATCGAGGATTTTCTTGAGTTTTTGGTGGATTCTAGCCTCTGGCAGGAGGCTGCTGAGAGGTTAGCTTCAGTTCTGAATGACGATCAGTTCTTTTCCATAAAGGGGAAAACGAAGCATCGGTTGTGGCTTGAGTTGTGTGATCTGCTAACAAAGCATGCTACAGATGTTTCGGGGTTGAATGTTGATGCAATTATAAGGGGAGGGATTAGGAAGTTCACGGACGAGGTTGGCAGGTTATGGACATCGCTTGCGGAGTATTATATTAGGAGGAACTTGCACGAGAAGGCAAGGGATATTTTTGAGGAGGGTATGACAACTGTGGTAACGGTGAGGGATTTTAGTGTGATTTTTGATGCATATGCACAATTTGAAGAAAGCATGCTTTCTTATAAGATGGAGAATCTGGACTTAAGCGATGAGGAGGAGGAGGCACAGGAGGATGGGTTACGGGAAAATGGAGTTGACAAGGATGAAGATATCCGTATGGATGTGGATATGTCAGTAGCTATGTTTGAGAAGAAAATACTTGATGGGTTTTGGTTACATGATGACAATGATGTTGATTTAAGAATAGCACGTTTTGAGAATTTGATGGCTAGGAGACCGGAGTTGGCTAATAGTGTTCTGTTGCGACAAAATCCACATAATGTGGAGCAGTGGCATCGAAGGGTGAACCTATTTGATGGTAATCCGACAAAGCAGATACTTACTTACACTGAAGCTGTGAGGACTGTTGATCCCATGAAAGCTGTGGGAAAGCCTCACACATTGTGGGTAGCGTTTGCTAAGTTGTATGAGACCCACAATGATATTGCCAATGCTAGAGTTATTTTTGACAAGGCAGTACAAGTAAATTACAAAACAGTGGATAATTTGGCTAGTGTCTGGTGTGAGTGGGCAGAAATGGAATTGAGACATCATAATTTCAAAAAAGCATTGGAATTGATGAGAAGAGCTACTGCTGAGCCATCAGTTGAAGTCAAAAGAAGAGGTGCCTTCTGCTCTTCACTTGACGATAATAACTATTTTTTCCCCAACGTTCTCTGCTTTCAGTATACTCAATTGCTCTCAGTTCTATTTGTTGCTAATCTTGATTTTTTTCTTTTTTTAAATTCTGAGGAGAGATGTCCATCGAAATTCACCGTACCATTTTCTTGTTCCTTGGAGTAGTAGTTCGATTATTTTGGATAAAAAATTAGGTAGTAGGAAGATTTTTGCATTTGGTTTCTGAGATTTCTTGTCTAATGCTGATTCTAATAGCTGCTTAAAAGGAGTCACTACATTCATACATGCTTTTACTCCTTTATTAATTGATTTCTTCATCTGTTTCCTTTTAATTTTTATTTTTGTCTCTATGTTGCATTGCATTCAATTTGATTTTTGTTTGATGAGTTGGTTCTTCCCTTGCCTCTTAATATGTTGAACTTAGGTTTCTACAATGGCATGCCATGCTTCTAATATAGTAGTTTATCTTAAAAAAGTTTTAGGGCTATCTGAATTGTTTTAAAAAGTTACTAAATAGAGCGATATTGTTATATACCAATAATTTCAAAATCTGTAATATATATTGTGGTAGAGAAGCGTAATATAATTTGAATTACCATTGGAAGTTGTTTTCTTCACTTGTTCCTTTTTCATGGGAAAGACATCTTCTTGTTGCTTTGGATAAATAAACACTTCCTCGCAACATTAATTTTTCACTTTTGCATCAAACCTTTCAAGTATCTTATTGTCATTTTGGCTATTGTTGCTTTAACAAATTTATTCATTGTTATAGTAATTTGTACACCTCTGCATAACGCAATGGACTTGGCAGACAGCTTTTAGTGAAGAAAATTTTGGTTTTAATATGGTTATAAATAATTGAGCTACATTTATGAGCTGCTCAATTTGAGGAAACCATGGTGTTGTCTTTGTCTTGCAATTAATCAATTGAGGAAACCATGCCTAAATATTTGATTCTTGAGCCAAGCAAGGACAAACAAAGGCATTAGAGAACCCCCTCCTTCATCAATTATATAACCATTCTTGATAAGTCGTTGGTATGATGCTGATGCTATATTATCACATCTTCTTTGAGCATATTTGGAGTTGGAGAGCTGCCCTAATCAGCCTTGATCAGGTGCTAGATATCTCATCAGGCCAAGTCCATCCTTTTTTCACTTTTGACTGAGCATAGACAGGTTCCCTTTGGCCAGTCAATTGAGCAAATTGCTCTTTCTCAATCTAATTGATAGAGAGCAAAGTAATAGAAGAAGACAGTTGTTCTGATAGAAAATGTAGAAGAAAGTCATGGAGCTTGAGCTCCAAAATTCATAGGATATCTTCTCCAAAATAGAAGGGGAAAAAAAAAAGGTCGTTTGGCTCCTCTCTTAACCCCATGCTAATATGTCCTATTGTCACAATTCCTTATGGAATTGTCACCTAAAGTAAGTGTAATATTTAAGTTCAAGGGTTTTTCACAAATTAGACTAGCTTTTTGGGTTGGGCTCTTCTTTTAGATTTGGGTTGAAACATTTGGTGCTCTTGTTGAGAGCCAACCTCTTGGAAGAGGCGATTTGAAAAATGAGTGATATGAGAGAGGGCTACATAGAACTAGTGAAGCAAGTGAGAGCTATTTAGAGTCAAAAGCTGCATAAAGTGGGCAGTTTAAAGTAAACCAACATATTATGGATGTTTCCTTTCAACAATTAAAAATGAAAAGAACTATTCATAGTGGTACAACTAATCTATAACTTTGCTGCATTTTAACTAACAAACCTTCCAAGTCTGGGCAGCTGTGCTTTGGCCCAACTTTGAGCCATACTAGGGCCTTTTAAGGTTCCTAAAAATTCCTTCCTCTCTCAAAATGGACTTGTCCCTAATGTGATTTTGAGGAAATGGCTCTTTAAAATGTCAGCTCCAACCCCTATAGCATCTTCTTGCTGTTGGCCGTGCCATTGAACCAACACTTGTGGGATGTTCACTCCTATCTTCCTCCCTAAACTCTCTACCACGCTCTACTTGATTGTCTGAGGAGTTTCTCCTCAATATCCATGCCTTTGGGCCACTTGGACTTAATGGCTACTTTATACATGCATGCCAGCAAATGAACATTCCAGGCTGATGTATATCATTAGGGTCAAAACACAAGGGAGGCTCATTTTGTGTTGACTTCTCATAGCACTTGTGATTAGTAGGTTTTTCTTTAAGTCACCACAGCAACACCATTTGGTGCCCTATTTATAGGAATGAGCTCCTAGGACATTTCTTTGTTAATTCACTCATGGCTTTATAAATTTCAATATATTTGTCTAACCTTTGGCTTCCTTGGGTAGCAAACCACAAAAGAAGTCAAGTTGCGGGACACATATTAGTTCCAAAAGAAGTTTAGCCTCATCTATATGCCATGGAACTCTGCACCAAGTAGTAGTTTAATTGGTTTCAGTGGGTGTTAGGCTATGTTGCATGAATACATAATATTGAATAATCCTTGGACGTATTAATTGGTAAGAGATGAGATGTCAAAAGATGTCTATTATGATCAATCCTTGTATATCAAAGTACAACGCAATTTAATAAAAGGCATTCCTATTGATTAACTCTCTTATCCATCCCTTGTCAATGATGTCAGTTACTGCTTTTGACTTTATCTTCCCGCTATTTATTGGAACTGTTAAGCAACTGCAATCTCCAGGTTCCTTGTGATGTAGAGCTTTTTTAAGTAAAATAAATTTGATTAGTTCTTGAAGATTGGACAAAAACAAAATCCATGGGCAATATATTATTTTTTTCCCTTTTAATTAAACATATGGACAAACCATCAACAATTTGCCAAATTGAAGTACATATATGTATTGGTTAGGGTTGTCGATGTACTTTATAGCCAAGTGTGTTTTGGTAGAAGTTTCCAGATTTCATTTCGAAGGATGTAGAATTCTTCAAGAGATTTCATAAATTGTTATAATATCTACAATTGGAAAACCCAACTATAGCACATGATTAAACCACTTAGAAGAGATTTTTTCATTTGGGAATGTAGCACAAAGACACATGGGTCCTAGAAGTGCACAAACTATGGATTAGTTTTCAATTTTAGTTTGTTCTCAAAGTTTGAAGCTTGAGAGATTTGTCTTCATTTCTTTTATGTTCTAATGCTTACTAAGGCTAACAATTCACGTTATTGTGTTATGTCTTTTTTTTTTTTTTTTGTCTAAAAGGATTTTTATCTAAAAAACCTAAATTTATTTATTAATTATATATGGAAACTTAAATTTGTGACCTAGTGTGTTGTGTTTGGGTTGAACCCATTTATATTAAGGCTTATAATTTATGCTACCATATCATATCACATTTATTTTAGGTTTAATATCATTTATCGATTAAAAAGTTATAAATAAATCTATAAAAAATATATAGATACAATAAGAAAATAACGATAATAATATTTAAATTTTATAAAGATAAACAATATAGTATCTTTACACTTAATAAAAAGTTATATCTCAAATATAAGTTTTATTAAAGCAAAATCTTAACAAATATAAGAAATTCGAAAATCCAAATTATATAACATTACTAAATTAAATGGAACCATGGAGTAAATGAATATTCATATTAATTTAATTTTCAAATTTATTTCTTAGATTTTTAAGGGAGACAGTTAAGAATCTATAAATGAATTCGTAATTTTTTACATAGTTAAACTGTGATATAGTAAGAAAAATATATAACAAAAAATTTCTTATGCATTTAATTGAGATATTTGATTTAGATATAAATGATTTATGCAACAAAATGAAAATATTAAAAAATATATAGTGTTTCCTAATCTTGTGTTCAGGTTTGGAAGCTTGAACCAAAACCTAATACAAATTTAGCCGTGTTTAAACGGCTTTAATCCATTTGTGTTTTGTGTTAAATTTTTTTATACATTAACCTGTTTAAATCTCATCGTATTGTGTTCGGGTTCATTGTGTTCAGTTTCTAAATTGCTAGACCTAATGCTTACAGTTTTATTTATTTCCTTTTTGTTAACATCTTCACTAGTATATCCCATTTCCTCATCTTTCATATTTATCATTGTATTGGTCGTATACTATCTTTACAAAGTTAATTGGAATTCTTGGAATTTATGGTACTTTGCGAGTTTGGCAATTATGTCTCGACATATGTGCTAATGCATTATTTCCCAGCAAATGCACTTCTTTAATGGCTCTTCTGGTTGCATGAATAATTGCAGTGGCTGCTGATGGAAATGAACCAGTTCAGATGAAAGTGCATAAATCATTGAGGCTTTGGACCTTCTATGTTGATTTGGAGGAGAGCTTGGGTACCTTGGAGTCCACTCGAGCAGTATATGAACGGATACTAGATTTGAGAATTGCTACTGCACAAATCATTATCAATTATGCAGTACTTTTAGAAGTGAGAAAATGTCCCATAATCTTTGCGAGATTATTTTTCAATTTCCCTTTTGGATCTTAAATGTTGACAGTTGTCTCTATTGCACTTTTGTAGGACAATAAATATTTTGAAGATGCATTCAAGGTATATGAAAGAGGTGTCAAGATATTCAAATACCCACATGTCAAGGATATATGGGTCACATACTTGACAAAGTTTGTGAAGCGTTATGGGAAGTCAAAGTTGGAGAGGGCTCGAGAACTGTTTGAGCATGCTATTGAAATGGTATGATAACCAAGTTGAAATTTCTCATTGGCAAGTGTGGTAACCCATTTTTTGTTAATCATGTAAAAAATTGTTGTTCATGTGCATACAGCTTGAATTGTGGGGAAACATTATCTTAAGATTGCTTCACTTTTACATCTAAGATTGTGAAAGAAATTGAAGAAGGTTGTCTGTCTGAAAATACAAGATTATCTTACATTTAAATAAGGTGGATATAATCACTAAAAAAGAAGGATGCAAAGCATCATTTGATTGCTTATATATATTTTTAATAAATTACAGGTTATGTTGTGATGCATGGAGCTCAAGTCAGGGACAATCATAAATTTAAATTGGAATAGCATTATAGTGCAGGGATGTTTTTGACATGCATCTGAATTGGTTTTCCATCCTTGATCAAATGATGCCTTGCATTAGTAGGCAAAAAATAAATGCACTCTTTTGTATATTGAGCAAATTTAACTCTCTATCTGGACTTCATTTCTCTTCTTATTATGTCAACAAACTAACTTTATGTTCTTGTGCTTAGACACCTGCAGATCAAGTTAAACCACTGTACCTTCAGTATGCAAAGTTGGAGGAGGATTATGGTCTTGCGAAGAGGGCAATGAAAGTTTATGATCAAGCTACTAAAGCTGTTCCCAATAATGAAAAGTTAGCAATGTATGAGATTTACATTGCAAGGGCAGCTGAAATATTTGGTGTGCCTAAGACTAGGGAGATTTATGAGCAAGCCATAGAATCTGGTCTTCCTGACAAGGATGTGAAAACAATGTGCCTGAAATATGCCGAGCTAGAAAAGAGCTTAGGAGAGATTGATCGTGCTCGTGGTATCTATGTATTTGCTTCGCAGTTTGCGGATCCACGATCTGACGTAGACTTCTGGAGTAAGTGGCATGAGTTCGAGGTACAACATGGCAATGAGGATACCTTCCGTGAGATGCTTCGTATTAAGAGGAGTGTGTCTGCTAGTTATAGCCAGGTAAGGTTTTTACTTGTTTCTATGCTAAAAGTAGGTATCTTTTTCAATGTGTTTCTAGTTTCATATCTTCTGAGGAAGCACCCTGTTTTCATCTGATTTTATAGATGAGTGTAGAAGAATAAGGTCCTTTCGAACAAATACAGTAGTAGCTCATCCTTTTGTCAGATTGACGTGTTCACAACATTCTTCTAGGTTTTCTAGGGAACTTGGATCTTTCTTTTGCATGAATAAAAGCTGAAATGAGTTTGGGCAGCTTTTTGGGCTGTGCCTTAGTTCAAAAAAAAAAAAAAAAAGTTGCAACATTGGAGAAAATTATAGCTTTGAGGACTGTAAATTTACTTCCATCTTCTGTTTGTTTTGTGCCTGAAATATGTAAGCATGATATTGCCTTCTCTTTTGGAGTTTCTTCTGTGGATTTGGAATGGAATATATAGGGTGTGCATTACTGTGCAAAATTGTGTGTTTTTCTCTTAAGATGTATATAGTTCTATTAAGAGTTGGCCGACATATGTTTATGCTTAATCTACTCAGGGCCTATGATTACTGCCTCCGATGAAGGGCAGCAACTGCTGTTCTTCTTGATTATATACGTACATGGCTGTATGCCATGAAGATTTTCTCATCTTCATGTTCTCTCTATCTCTGTTTTTGTCCCTCTTTATTAGCAAGGAGGTGGTTTTCTTAAGCTTCTTGTGCTATTGTGGTGTTACTGTTTGCATCTTCTTAGAGGAACATCTCAGTTCTCACTGTAATATGCATCCATATTTGCAAATTGCATTTTTGTATTAAGATAGGCCATTTAATTTTGACTTTGTAAAAGCTTAGGTCTAAGTCATTTTCTTTTGGGATAAGTTAGGTCTGAGTCATTTGTTAAGCTGTGGATAAAGCTTATCATATATTGCTATATGCCACATAGTTGGGTGGCGTGGAGATCCCAAATTTAGGTGCACAGGTACTTAGGAGCCTTTGGATCATTAGGGCACCATACGAATTGGAGCATGTCCCACTGGTTCCAGTGTATGGAATAGTCTTGATATGCTTAAAATCTATGCTTGAATTTAGGTGTCATATTATGTATGCTTGTACGATACTCTTTCCGTGCACATTTTAACTTTTTTGTGGCAGGGTAATCTTTTAGCTAGTTTGTGTTGTTGGAAGTTAAAATAACCTGACTTGTATTTACTGTTTTGCCAGACACACTTCATTTTGCCAGAGTACCTTATGCAGAAGGACCAGAGACTGGATCTTGATGAAGCAAAGGACAAATTAAAACAAGCTGGTATTACTGAAGACGAGATGGCTGCTTTGGAAAGGCAGCTGGCACCTGTAGCCACTGATAATACAACTAAAGATGCAAACAGGAAAGTGGGCTTTGTAAGTGCCGGCGTAGAATCACAGGCGGATGGTGGGCTTAGAACCAATGCAAATAATGAAGACATTGAGCTACCAGAAGAAAGTGATTCAGAGGATGATGAAAAGGTGGAGATTGCTCAGAAGGATGTGCCTGCAGCAGTTTTTGGTGGCTTGGCCCGCAAAAGAGAAGAGGCTGAGGAAGATGGAGGAGAGGATGGTACAACCGATCCTAAAAGCAATGGTAATGACAACCGTCTTGGTGCCTTGGAAAGAATTAAGAGGCTTAAGCGAGGCTGAGTCATTATCAGCAATGAAACAGAGAAATTTTGAATTAGGTGTAGTTGTAACAAATATGTTAATTGTATTTGCAACTAGGTTTAGCCCAAATTACCCTTTGTAGTAAAAATTCATTTTATCTGTATTATTTTCTTCACACATGGTCTAGATCTTTGAAAAATTTGAAATGAGAGTAAAAGCATGATATAATTTTTGCCTCGGCAAGTTGTGCACGGATTACAGGCTTGTCATTTTCATCCTTATATTCAAATAGCATATCTCCATGCTCAGATTGCTGGTCATAGAACTGCTGGGTTGAATATCCCATTTTTACTATTTTCTGCCGGCCTGCGGCAGCAACCTGGGAGTGGGGTAGGTCTGTCTCAATTTTCATGTTTCACTATGGATGCTTCCTTGTGTTTATTCCTTTGAGAAGCAGTATGGTATCTGATATCCTCTATTCTGTTCTAAGGGGGTGTCATAAAAGAATAGATAGAACTCCTGTAGGAACATTTTTCTTAGTATAGTTATATGGATGTCGTGGCCTTCCTATGTGGTTCCTTAACACTATGAATGGATGCATGTGGGGCTGTTTTGGAGAAGGATCCTAGCAACAATTTGTCAAAGCTCCTATTTAGAATTTACATTGGCCAAAATTGGGATTCTGAGCAACAGAAGAATCCTGAGTTAGTGGGTAGTATAGACCAACGTGTAGCAAGATTAGAGTTTTTGGGACGGAACCCAATGAATTTGGATAGACTTATATGTAGTGTAGACTTACAAACGTGATGGTTTTTAATGCATGAAGGACAGACCTCTCATCCGGATCTGTTTGGATGGCAAATGGAGATGCAAAGAAAGCCAAGGGGGTGGAAAACGGAATGATTTTATTAGGTACAAATCTATAAGAGGCTATAGATGTCTAATGTTTAGATAGTATCTCATTGTTTTAAGTGAACTAAACGATGAAACGCATATACTTCAAATTAATAATCTTACTAAAAGTATTTGATGAGCAGTTTTTCAAACAATGTTTATTACGTGTTTTTGAGCACAATGCAAATGTTTCCATTATCCAACTCATTTAAAATGTTGATAACCTATTTAAATTTGTTTCAAGATATTCATGACCTACTGTATTTATCAAAATTTGGATAGAAATGCAGATGTTGTAGCAGATTGGGTAGCCAAGTTGTTCATGTTAGATGGTAGATGTGTCATATGGATTAGTGGTTAAATACCCTCATCTAGTCTTTCTAAGCTACTTTCTCTTGATCTTTTAGCTGTTGGTAATTGTTGCTCTATTGGCTCGGATGATGTAAAACTTTGGTTTATATCTATTAAATTTCTTCTCTTTTGATTTAAAAAGAAGGGATAACATGGGAAAAATATCATTGACATGATTATCAATTTAAAAAATGACGTAATCTTTATTACCAAAGGAAAACAAAAAAAGGCCTTAATCTCGAAAATTTCCTTCTAAACTTTTGTCCCTAAGCATGCATAATGGACCTTTCTTAGGTTGTAAAAGATTGTTCCTAAGCTTTTACTGCCAAAAAAAAAAAGGAAAAAAAAAAAAGACTTAATATCTTAATGGCCAGTTTCTAACGAATTATGCCGCAGAGAAGATTGGTAAATCATTAGGTCTGGCTTTTAGATTTGATACATATATGTATAATATGGAAGGTGTGGACTCTCGTAATTTCATGTGTAATTTAATTTTATCAACTACTTATCTATAAGTAGATCAAAATCCCATATCTAAATTAAAGACACGATGTTTATGTATAGCAAATTAACTAACAATGTAAAATCCTCAATTTGCCAATGAAAAAGTATGATATTTTTAGTAATTTTTATATGTTTGCAATAAGGAATAAAGGATGTAGATAAATCGAGATCTGATATAACTGATTAGTTTAGAAAAAAACTACAATCGTATTATAAATCATAAATTGCTTGCATTACTCACAATCATAAAATAATCACGTTGTTAAAAGCATTCTAATATTTTGGTTCACCACAATTAAAATGATAGACAAAGAAGTCTATCAGAAGAAAGAACAACTCAATATTTAATTAGAAATATCAAGACACAATAATCAACAACTGACTGTAACTTCTCTCTCATACTAATGACTAACAAACTTAAATATAAACCTTAAGTTGTGCTAAGGGTAACATAGGGAATAAATAAAACAGCAGATAAAAATAAATAATGAAAGCTCGTCAGAGGAGTGCCTAGAATCAATTGGTTTAGCAATAGCCTATAAAGCCCTATTTTGCATGGTTGGCACTATAAATGACAATGCCTCATGTTCTTACATATATCGAAAGTCTAGTACGCAGCAAGATCTCTCTATGCTTGGGGTCTAACTATAATTCCTAACAATGGGCGAATCTCAATTTTCACCTTACATCTATATATATATATATATATATTTAATCCTCCTCCCCCACCTTTAACTCTTTATCTTAATTCTTAGGTTCATCTCCTTCAAATCATGATCCAAGACATTAAGAACAAGTAACATCTCCACTCCTCCTATGCTGTCTCTTTCTACTAGTCTAACATTTGGAATCTTCATCTGGTTCTTATCTCCTCTCTTTCTTTTTCTCAACCAAGTGTTTTTCCTGAACTCTCCATAATCCTATATATTGTCTCTCAACTTTGATTGCTAATTTGATAACATCCTCCGAAACTCTTATATTATTGCGGCTTTACTACACAAGATATTTAAAATCTAAGCCTAAATAACTAATATAGGATTGTGTCAAAAAATACAATTTTTTTTTATACGATTTATATCACTTAATAAAAAATAGCATACAAATGTTTCTACTGTCTGTTGTATCTTCAATTCTATAATCCTAATTGTAACTTCCATTTCTTTGCTTTTCCTAATAATATAGATGACAATAGTATTTGTAATTATACAAGACATCAAAAGCCTATCATTCCCTATAGAACAGTATGTAGGTTTTTTTTTTTTTTCCCTTGGCTACATAGAATGTAGATAGCTGAATAATAGAAAACCGAAAAAACATATCTTCTCCAAGTTGACATTTATTATAACCTTCCTCGTCATCATTTTATGGCTCTATCATTAAGCGGGTTGAGAAAGATTAAGATTGTACGTGAGCAAAAATATATTATATGCTTATATATTGATGCTCTTTTTAACCACCATAAAAATTTAAACTTATATTAGCGATTGAAAGTCCCAATAGAAAGCTAAATGTTCCTAATCGTAGATTTTTTTTTTTGTAGGGAAACAAGTTTCCTATAAAGAATGTCTGTCAAAGGGTGCACTCTAAAGTCCTTGCAAGGATTTGATCCCTACCAAAAATAGTATATAAGGACTAACCCGCTGCAAATATTCCCCCGTAGTAAGTTGATATATATGTCAATAAGCTTCTATAGGGATATGGTCTATATGAAAAGTGACACTTTTGCATGGATATGGTCGCTACAAAAAAACAGTAGTAAAAACAAAAAAAAGAAGAAGATGAAAACAAATTCATTTGCTATTATTAATATCATAAAATAATTGCAAATTCATTTCCATTTATTCAAAACTAAATGTGAAATTTGTTTTCCAATTAAAAAAATGTATGAAATTATGGGAAAAAAGATATTTTTATGAATAAAAAATTCAAAAAATGAAAACTAGAAAATGCTATCGAGAAAAAATATTACAATTTCATTAGAAAAATGTATGCAAGGTTTATCCCCATCAATCCAACCCATGCCAATGTTGCAACATTTTAGCAAAACCTTTGTTACTAATGTCGACCGTCCCATCCTTACCTCTTGTTTCATTATAGCATCTACATCGATCCTGTCATTGGAAGTCCTAGTAGAAGCAGATTTTGCTCTTGATTCATCTCCATCAAACGCCCCATAAAACCTACTGCATTAGAACTCCTAGGTAGCCCCAAGAATACCTTCTGCCTTTATTTCAATGATATCACCATTTTTTATTCTCAAAAAGACATTGAATTGTTCCTTGCTGTCGTTCTCTTTCCATCTTGCAAAAAAAAAAAAAAAAAAAAAACACATAAATTAGCACAATAATCAACAGATTAATATATACAAAAATAGATTATGAAAGAAAGTTTTCTTTTGATCAATTCATTTAATTGATTTTCGAAACGCTACTTTGGAGAAGAAGTAAATCGAAAGGAAGAGAAAGTTCCAGAGAAAGAGAGAAAAGGCATTGACTTGGGGTCTGAATCGTTTGGCTATATTATTGTCGAGATTTCTTTTGTGGAGATAGAGAGGTAGAATCGAAAGAGAGAGGGATAACTAAAAGAAGAGAGAGAGGCAATTTTTGTCTACTATAAGTTTTGAGTTGTATTATTTGCATACTATGATGCCAAGTGATTATTGAATATATTATTTTATCGAATGCATTCAAGATTTTCAAAAATGCAACATGCTTACCTTGTTTTTGAACCATACGATAAATTATGTTGGAAGTATTTAACTAACATGTCCACTGCTAAGCAAAAGTAGTTCTCGTTTGAATTGGTTATATGTTAAATATTTGATTGTAAATGACTTGCAAAATAATGATGGGAAGTAAAAGAAGGGATATTGGAGAAGGATCATGTTATATAAGGTGGAACCTCTTTGCAATTGTTTAGCATAGTCTAGTACATCCCATTCATTTCTTTGTCCATATTAGCATAAGTAAAAGCACCCATAAGCCATATTTATTGTGTAAATACTCACTTTGAAGTTTCTAAATGTACATCTACACTATCTTAGTACCTAGTAAGCCTTCTTAGTTTACTTTCCATATTGTTAAAATACATAGAGAAAAAGAAAATACTTTTCTGAACCATGTATACTTCTGTTATTAAGCCTTCTACAAGAGCTCTATTCTTGACATACTCTTTTTAAAAATACCTAAATACCTCTCTATAAGGTGCATCCACCTATATGGCACTAGGCTGCATATGTGTGCTTCTCTTGCTAACTAACTATCGAATGAGTCATGATGTTGAAAAATGTTGGTGGAATGATTTTCTCCAACTTACATAATGTTATGGCAATCATACATTCCATAAACTCCAAGATTTCTACTCGTAGTTCCCTTACGCATAGTTCCCTAAAAAAACAAGAATCTTCACAAATTGCATCATAAATTTCTTTAGGGATAAACCTTTGTAAAGCTACCTACAGGATGTGTTGAAGTAACATACGACAATCTTGGCTCATGAAGCCCTTTAATGTTGCTTCTAATTGACTCGAACAAGATGAAATATTGGAAGCATACCCATTTAGAAGTCTTACGTCTTTTATTAAGTTATACACCTCTCTTACATGATCAGATCGCAATGTATACTTTGTTGATGCTACGTTTTGAGCGTCTTCTCCAAACTTAAGGAACTTACTATCTAAGCCCTTCCATTCTTGAGAGTCAGATGGGTGCTTGAAAATGTTTTCTCAAAAACATGTCTTTCATTATGCCACCTCATCTTTAGAGTCGTCTTTCGACACATGAATAGGCGTTGTAAGCAAGGTATTAATGGAAAGTTCCTCAAAACATTTTTTGCAACTTCTCCTTTTACTCATTGGCCCTTTCTTTCCACCTTGATTCATTACACCTCGAACAATAATCTAGATCCCTAAACTCATCTATGAATAGAACACAATTATTCTAACATGCATCAATTAACTTTGCATCCATTTCGAGTTTTCTCAACATGCTCTTACATGGTAGTGTAATGTGAGTAACTTCTCACCTTCACGTACAGGTTTTTTATAAATGACAACCAACCATTAAAACTCTTCACCGATTGTTGATCATTGACCTTTAGGTTTATCATTTGAATAATAGTTGATAGAAGAGAAAACTTTGAACATTTAAGGTACATCTCGCGCTTTGCATTTTCAAATACATGATTCTTGTCATTCAAATCATTCTCCTTTGACCTTTTACTATTAAAATCATCATTCTTAGTGTCAATTATCATCACGTTCCATGTCTTCTGGTAGTTCGTTGCAAGGTTGTCAAACTCACAATTTTATCTAAAATCACTAGATGATTAATAGAATCGAAATGTAAGTTTCTACAATTTATATAAAATAGCTTTAAAAAATTATATATATATTTATAATAATTATTCAAAACTTGAAATATATGATAAAAATAAAGAAACAAAGAAATTAAATTCTTTTTTCATAAAGAATTCCTAATAATATATAATTTAACATATACAAAAGAAAGATAGACAAATCTGAAACTAAATTTTTTTCCACTTTTTTTTTGAAAATAAAAACAATGAATTAAAAAGAACAAAACATTTTAAATCATTTTAAATTATTGATGGTATAAAGTAAAGTAAAGAATTTTCTTTGTAATCTTTTTTTTATTGGAGTTGAAACCTGGTTGAAGGTTATAAGCATAAAATAAGGGATTAAGAAAGAGAAAAATAAGAAAAAAATTAAAATAGGATAGAGAAGATGATATAATATAAGCTAATGGTTTAAAAAAGTTTAGTTATAGTTTTTCATTTTTTAGCCTATTTAACTTATATATGCAAAGTCAATAAACTCAATAAAAAATATAAGTTTTTATCAAGTTTATATATAAACTCAGTTAAAAACGTGAGTTTCTACATGAAAATGATTTTATGTATAAGTTAACTCGAAAGAGCCTTCTAAAATCATAAATTTGTAGAATTCTATGGGTATAATAGCAATTTTGATAATTATGATTCATTGTTTACTTCATTTGCAAATACTTTACCATCATGGCATACATCCTCATCTATGGTTAGAACTTCTTGTCTAATGGATTTAGATGGTAACGAGTGTAGTGCTATGTCTTTCTCAACATCCTACTAGATGCTAAACTATGCTTATATTTTGTACTCTTTACTCATAAATAAGTACGATATATAATAGTACCGGAAGAATTCAATGACAACATACAAGTAAAATAGTGAAAAAGCAAAAAAGTTACTCATTGTACATGAAAGTACAAAAACAACACTTTACATTATTTTTTAATTAAATACTTTTATGCATTTCTTTGACTTATGGATTTATTCCTCATGAAGAATCAACTAACTTTACAATTATTGTTATTTTTTTTTTTCATACAAATGCTTTATTTCACTAAAATATTTAGGAAAAATCATAACACAAAATAAAAAAGATTATGATTTTTTTTATTTATTTAAGCATTTCTACACTTAGAATTTTATACAGGAATAATTCTTATATACCATTTTATTTCGATTAATTCTTACATACTAAATGTCACCTTAGGATGAATTCATCAATAAAATTGGCATGTGGATTCCTCTATTGTTATCTTCCAATTCGAAACAACACTTTTTAAATAATACAATGTAATCCATTTGTTTGAGAGATTGGCCTATAATAGTGGTTGGATTAGATGTGTGATTGGGTTATAATTTGTGCATCTACTTAAGGTTAGTGGGATTATGATAGATTTTATTATTATTTTTTAATTTTTTCTTTTATTTTATTTTTTCATTCCTTTTTAGTTTTGTTGATTTTTTCAATGAAGTTATCGTGATTGCCGTACTAGATATTTTCCATGTCGACAAACATATAGACCCCACTTGTTTCGGAGGGGGAAAATAGATGATTTTTGAAATTGCAAATGCTAATATAGTTGCAAAAATTTTCATAAGTGCTCATCTATAAATTACCTAAGGAATCTTTTCTCAGTTTTAATAATATTAAACTTAAAATCATCCCTAAGAGCCATTTTTAAAAGAATTTAATACAATAATGTAACAATAACTAAAAAGTATCATGATGTAGTGTAGTGGTTGCTATGACTAGTGTTTGAATCCTAATGGTAACTTCTGATTTTATTTTCTCTTTAATGAAATCATTTATTTACCATTTAGTACTTCAATTTTACAACCATAATATTCCCATGGATGCTTCATTATTCCAAAGTCTTGGAAATATAATTATTCCATTTTTTTTTTGTTTCTTTGATGCTTTTCATCATACCAATGGATATATTTTTTTTTTTTAAAACCAATTGACATGCTTGAAAATCGTATATATGAGTCATGGTGCATATTTTCGTGCTCAAAATTTAATAATGAATGAAAGCTTTGGAAAATATAAAATATTAATGGCTTCTAAAAACGGCTTCTCTAAAGCCAAAACTTTTTTTTTTTTTTTTTTGCTTTTAACTTGGTTTTACAAAACCTGATTTTTTATAAAGGAAAAAAAAAAAAAAGTTTTTGTAGAGTTGATTACATGTCAAATGACTAAAATTGGCTTTTCAACTATTGATTTTAGTTTATTTTGAAATTGCATTTTCATAAAGGGAATTTAAATGTGATATTTTTGAGATTTTTTTTAAAAGAACACTATTTTAAGAATTATTTTCAAAATATATACTATTTTCTCATTTACCTTTAGTTAATAAGCATTTTTGGCTAGAAAAATGTTAATTCTCACAACCACTTTAAACTACCATGATGTTTAAACATGATGAAACTAGAATATTATATTTTGGTAAGTGAAATTTTTTCCTTTAGATTATCATGTTTTAGTAAACTATCGTTATTAAAAGTGAAATCTTTAAACTACCGTTATTAAAAGGTATAGAATGAAAATTTTTACATTACTTAACATAAACTATTATATTTCGATTAAAAAAATTAATATATAATTTTTTAAAAAAAGTCTACTATTAATCACAAAAGTCGCTTCCATTTTTTTTATGTGCAAATTGCTTCCAATTTAAATAATATAATTATCCTATTATTTTTCATAAATTTGGATAACTTGTTTATGAAGGCTGATTAGATAAAATTTGCTTCTTGAAAAAGCACAACAACTTGCTAAGCATAAAAAAGAAAATACAGATTATAAGCACATAAAATAGAAAAAAAATCCATAGAGATTATAATCTAACATTTTTTTAGAAAAATAAATAGTAGAAAGCATAAACTAAAAACTTAGCCTATAGAGAGATAGAAGTGGAGTGATGGATACATATATACATATAAAAATATAGGTGGGAACTCTGCTCAAGTTCTCTTCTTTAATTTTCTTTTGAATTTCTTAGTAATGCGTATCGCATTGATCTCCCAACGATAAATTTTTTCTTGGCCAACGTTTGCACAAGAAATTGAAGGCTGGACATGTGAATTTTTTTTTTTTTTTTTTTTCACTTTCTGTAGGGAGTTTGTCGCTGCGGATAACCGTAAATCCCTTTTTTTTCCAAAGGGAGCTGGTCCTTTGCAATAATTAAGATTAGAAAAAAAAAAAAAAAAAGGATTGGCTACAAAAACTATGTTGCATACCATTTTTCGGCTACATTAATTCAATTTTTTTTTTTGGTTGTAGTGAACTAATGCTTATTTTAATATTAATGTAATGCTATTAATTTTCTTATATTTATTTCGATAAGTGACCATGAACTCTCTCGAGAGCACGACTCCAAGCATGACAAACCTTAACCTGATCTTTTCTAGTGACAAGGATAAAGAAAGTGATTTTCTCCATAATAGGAAAAAGAGATTTGCTTCCTCAGAAAATGATAATGACGATTCGCTTTTTGTTGGAAGTGATATCAGTGGTTGCGTTAATGATTTAGAAAACTCTAATGGGAAAAAACTATCGTTTAGGGATACAGTGCTTACTAACATCCTTGGGGCATATGAGAGATTCTACTTTAAGGATCAATTGAGTAGAATTGATGAGGATCAAGAGAGTGTGAATTCCAAGGAGGAGGAGGAGTTATTAAACAAGTCAAGGCACAAGGGATTTGCTATATTAATTTTTTGAAAACATAAATAGAAATGTTGAGTGCACCATGAAAATATGCATTTATAGCAAAGGTTATAGGTCCTAACTCGGGCTATAAGCTTTTATGGGATAGATTGACTAAAATGTATAGAAGGTTCACCAGATTTCAACTGTTCATGTAGGGTTGAGATGTTCTATAATATCGCTAGATAATGACATGGATTTTCAATGGGTGATTAAAAATAGACCATGGTTCACCAATTGTAGGTATTTTTCCCTAAAATAGTGGGTTCCCGGGTTTCGATCTAAGGCTATCGAATTTGATTCTATTACTACTTAGATTAGGATTTTTGGCCTCCTTATAGAATATTACTCTCCTTTGGCAATTAGGTGCATTAATGAAAAAATAGGTACGTGTTAAGATATAATTCTTAGATTGTGGGGATGAAAAGGGGATGATTTGCTCATATTTGTATCCAACTAAATATAAAGTTTTATATGAAGGCTTTCTAAAGGTTTGCACCTTATGTGGTCGTATTAACCACTCTATGAATGGGTGTGACCTTAGAGGAAGTACTGATACTCGTGTAGAAGTAATGGATGGAATGGAAGGTAGTGATGCTTTTGGGAATGTAAAGGAGAGTAAAGACATATTAAGAAGGGAGAAAAATAAAGAGCATGTGACTAAAGAGCAGATTGAACCAATAGGAATGGTGGAGGAAGTGGACTTAAGAATAATGATACGGTTCCATCTGCCAAAGTACCTAATGTAAATTCGAGGGCTAGGTTTTACAAGATAGCGAATTAGATGGAGGAGAGTGGAAGTAGGTTCGGTACAAGGGGTACATTAAAAGAAAAGGGAAGACGAAATTAGGAAAAAAATAAAGAGAATATGGAGGTGCCACGAGATGATTTTGTTTTTGAAGTTGGATGTGATAGTTAAATAGCTAAACAACATCCTTTAAAAGAAATCAACATAACATAACCAGAGGGATCGAACGGTCAAGTTGGTTTGTTTGTAGTGAAGGGGAGTGAGATGAAAGCATGGTAGAGGGATATAAATATAGTTTCTTTTGGAGGAAACCTTTTATCTACTAAAAAGGCATATAAAAAAAGGAGTTCAATAAACTCATTTAAAAAGTTAGCTTGGAAAAATGGTTGCCATGTTGGAAGTGTTAATGGGACTTTAACTCTTACAGGAAAACTCCCCTATTTCGAAAGTAGTGTTGGACTCAAAATTATGGGAGATTCATGCTTCGACAACAATAAAAGTTTGAAGGGTCCAAATGATGGATATCATGATGCAACACTTTTCATGGGAGAAGCACAAGGTTCTAGAGATTACGTTCAGAACAATACATCTAAGGGGAAGGAATCTTCTAATAGGGCAAATTGTAGTTAGAATGAAGGTAAAATGGATATTGGTGATAAAGATGGCTATGTTTTGAGACATGATGGTTGGGTTAGACATTTTGGATCTTATGGAGTGGACATGCAAATCAGTTGTAGAAGTTATCATGTTGGGATTAGTGTACTTGATGGAGGTGTAGAGGGTGCCTTTTATTGAGCCCCTAATGGAGGATTAGCATAAGCAGTTTCTATTGATAGTATGGGAATTTCAAATGATGATGGTCAGAACCTCATTTCAGCCATGCAGGTAGAGAATAAGGATGGAGGAAGTTGCTAAAGCATCCTCCAGAGAGCATTGGACTCAGATCTTCTGTAGTCTCCTAAACCTCGACTTAATGAATACTTTGTCATCCTCTATGAGACCAAAGCCTTTCAAAATTATGGCTTGAAATGCTAAGAGAGCAAACTCTGAGCAACGTAGGAGGGCCATAAGAGATCTGTAGATGTAGTATGACCCTTGGATTCTCATTATCACTAAGACTCATATAGGGGTTGAGGGAATGGAAAGGTTGAAGGAACATGTGGGTATGAACCAAATGTTTTATGTGGAAATAGTATAGAGGTCGTGGTCTAGATAGCAAATCACTTTAGGAAGTCTAGGTATGTTATTCTCAACATTGTTGGTTTCTTTTTGTTGTTTATGCGTCTTCTTGTTATGAGGAGAAATGCTTGTTCTAGGAAGAATTAGAAAGTTCGTCGTCTAGATTTTATTATCCTTAGATTATGATTAGGGACTTCAATGAGATTTTGTACCAACAGGAAAATTTGGCCCCTTGAGGGTGGGG
>JAMXBB010000008.1:7260151-7303909 GCA_024138015.1 Lumnitzera littorea | reverse complement strand
GGGGGGAGAGGTGTTGGGGGTGGTGTTTAGGAGGGACTGTGAATCTGCAAATGGCTAATAGATATTAGAGATGTATGAACATTTGTAATGTGTTAGACTTGGGCTTTGTTTAGCTAAAATTTACATGGTCTAAGAAGTCACTTAATCCAAGTGACTTGGTCTAGACTAGACTTGATAGGGCTTAGGGGAATGAGGAATGGAAATTACACTTCTGGAAGCTTGACTGTTCCATCTAGTCTTTAGTCATTCAAACCACCTATCGACTATGTTAAATACTTTGCATAGATTAGGGGTGGGCCTAAATTTGAAAGAACCTTTCGTTTTAGCCCATGTAGCTCGAATACCCAAATTTTAAAAACTTTATCGTGAACTACTAGAGCTTAACAGATTTTAGATATCCAGAAGACTTGGTCCAATTCATTAAAGACCTTTGAATCTGGAATAAGGAGTTTGTTGGTTTGATCTACATTCGGAAAAAGATAATAATGAAAACTATCCAAAATGTGAGATGAGAATTATGTGATAACACAATCCAGGCTCTTCTTATTTGTGAACAATTTCTACAGAAGGAGTTGGAGGTGATTTTGAACTATGATGAGAAGCTTTAGGTTGCTAAATCTAGAGCAAAGTGGATTTTGGAGGGGTGAGCATAACACTAAGTTTTTCCATATTAGTGCCTTGGTAAGAAGATCTAAAGTACGTATAAGTGGAATGTTAGATTCGGTGGGTAATTGGGTTGTGGGTGAACTTGGCCTTTAATCTTTAATAGATAATCATTTCTCATCTCTGTTTACAATTGAAAAATTTATATGTGATGGTAGGTACCCTGATTAGGATCTTGGTAGCATTATTATTTCTAAGGAGGAATGAATTGAGTTACAGAAGAATCTATCGAACATGGAAATTAAGAGGGCTTTATGGTGCATAGCTAGTAATAAGTCTCTGGTAGTAGATGGTTTAAGTACCGGTTTCTTCAAATCTTATTGGGATGTGGTTGGCAACACAGTGTGTAGAATGGTGAAGGAAATTTTCAACTCATGTAGCATGCCCCCGAAACTGAATAGAACCTTGATAGTGTTAATCCCTAAACTATTGGGAGCAAACAAACTCAAGGATTTTAAACCGATAAGCCTCTGTACAACAATGTATAAGATAATGAGTAAAATCCTTATCAACAGATCGCTTAGTTTACTAGATAAGTTGATCAGCCGTGAGTAAGGGAGCTTTATTTTGAGTAGAGTGGTAAAGGGTAATATTGTAATGTTTCAAGAAATTCTACGCCATTTATCAAGGGGAAAATGGAGGAAGAGTTGGATGTTATTCAAGCTAGATTTAGAGAAAGTGTAAGATTGAATTGAATGAGACTTTGTTAAGTTCACCCTTCAAGTCCTTAATTTTCCACAATCATGGATCAAATTAATTACATCTTTCTTGTCTTCTTCATATTTCCAAATCTTGTTCAATGGTTCTATGATGGAAAAATTTGAGTCTTCCAAAGGGTTAAGGTAGGGGGATCCCTTATCATTATATCTATTGATTTTAACTAGGGAAATGCTTAGTCGAATTATCTATTACTTAGTGGAAGAGAAGAAATGGGTTTCGATTAAGTTAAGTGATCCAGATTTCCAATTATCCCATCTATTTTTCAATGATGATATTATTCTATTAGGCGAATCATTGGAGGATAATGCAAGGTGTATGTTGTAGGCAATTGAGTAGTTTAGAAAGATGTCAGCACAGAAAGTGAACTTTGAGAAGTCATGCATTATCTTCTCATGAAATTCTAGCAGTGATTGAAGGAAAGGGTTTGTGATTCGTTTAGAGTCAAGGTGAATGTGAATATGGGGATGTACTTAGGCATGCCAGTAAGAAGGAGGAAATTTGAAACAACATGATCTAAACTTTAGCTTAGAAAAGGTAAGAAGCAAACTGGCGAGGTGCAAGGCTAAATAATTGAGCATGGTGGGTGGAAAACTATTGATGTCATTTGTGTTGAAGAGTGTCTCGAATTATTATTCATGGGCCATACCCTTACCTAGGGGACTTATGGAGAACATTGAGAAACTTCATAGGGACTTTATTTTGAGGGTCAAATAAAGTTGCATTAGATTAGTTAGAAAAGGAGAAAACAATCGAAACAACTAGGAGGTCTTCGAGCTTTTGACAACATGAAGAGGTTTAGAATGTGTTTTGCAAAATTGGCTTAGGATGTAAGAAGGAAGAAAACTTTGTGGGTGAAGTTAATTAGAGCATGGTATAGAATTTAGGACTCCAATATTGTAGTTAAAAAAAGGTTTAAAATTGTTTTAGTCCTTTTGTTAGGCTTTATCTTAGGTAAATGGGATGGTAAGAATTCACCTTTAGAATGGCCAAAGTTCTATGTTCTGGATGTATAATTGGTTAGAACAAGATTATGTCTCGAATTGGTTATATGGATCGTTAAATAAACATGATGACCATTTGATAGTAAGACAAGGGTAGGTTCAACCTAGAGTCTAGAATGAGGATATAATCGGCTACCCGATAGATGAAGAGATAAGCACATGCCTGGGTTACATTATCTTAATAGATGAAGCTGAGAATGTAGACCAAAGAGTTTGGCTAGAGGAAATGGATGGTGAAGTATCAACTAAATTAGCCTACAAAATGA
The DNA here is from genome assembly GCA_024138015.1 of Lumnitzera littorea. Classification (NCBI taxonomy): domain Eukaryota; kingdom Viridiplantae; phylum Streptophyta; class Magnoliopsida; order Myrtales; family Combretaceae; genus Lumnitzera; species Lumnitzera littorea. The sequence goes on along the minus strand of JAMXBB010000008.1, from coordinate 7,301,259 downwards.
TGTGTTCACCGGGGGAATTGTTTATAAGAGTAGGTAACCTAATGCTATTATGGGGGCTTATGCATGTAGGTACAACTACTAAGGATAATTTAAGAAGAAGAGGAATGACGATTGGGATTGAGTGTCCCTCATGATAGAGAGTAGGAGAATCTATCATTCACTTATTTCTAAAGTGTGAGGTTAGTATGGAATGGTGGGGATCCATAGGTATTGATGACTAAAGGGAAATTGACAATCACGAGAAACTGGGAGAATGGCTGTGGAAACATACTCGATGGAAGAAAAAAAAATGGAAAGATAAGAGAACTCCGCATCAAACGATGGTTTTGTTTGAGTTAAGAGGAATTTGAAGAGAAAGGAATAAGTGAGTCTTTAATGAAAGTCATTAATAGTCTGATTAGAAGAAAAGAGTTATAATAGAATCTAATGAATAGTGGTGTAACTTTAGAACCAAGTAGATTTATTAGGTAAGAGTTTAGGGAGCTCAAAAATGGGAGAAACAGAAATTTAGGTAGGTAAAAATTAATTATGATGTTACGGTGACAGAAGGAAATAAAGTAGGCGGAATAGGTGTTGTGGCTAGAAATAGTAGTGGAGAAGTTGAAGGAGGTATGTGTACGAAAGTTGAGAAGGTCCTCCCCTTAGAAGTAGAAGTTTAGGCGATCCATGAAGATTTTGGATTGGTTAGGGAGAATAAGGTAAAGCACTTAATTATAGAAATCAATTCAACTATGGTTGCGGAATGGATACAAAGAAGAGATGTAGACCTGAATATTTGTCACCTAGCGTTAAGTGGTTGCGTTATTAATCAACTGCAAAATATAATTGTTTGTAGGGTCTCGTGTGATCAAAACCAGGCTGCAAATGTGCTAGTGAAGAACATTTGGAGTTAGAAGATTGTTTGTGTTTTGGCAACAATGTTCCTAGTTTTTTATTTGATGTTTTGGTTGAAGATTGTAATAGTACGAGCTTTAAGAAATAACTAATGGTCTCATTAATACACAAATGTATAACTCCCTATAAATTTCAATTGTGCTTACATTCATAACTATAGGAACTAGATTCAAGTTTTCCTTAATCCTTTCTCATCAATGGACTCCCGATGTATATAAAGGAGTGCGGTTTGTTTGATAAATTCCTACCTCTCTATTTATCTCTAAGATGTTTAGAATTTTCAAAGCTCCATGGATATTCAGAAGAGAAATGCTATCCCTACTCGGACCAAGACAGAACTTTTGCTTATTAAAATAACAATTAAGGTAAAGTAGGTCAGGAACAATGAATTTCTTTTTGATAAACAGATCCATTTTGCAATTTGGTTATTACGAGTAGTTCCTACAAAGGATCAGACTATGTTGATGTAGCTCGACATATGAGCATTATTATCTAATGTTTGTTTACTATTTGTAAGACCTTAGTTTGTTTGTTATTGAAAGGTTTTCTCTACCAAAAAATATATATATATATATATATATCTATATATTTATTTTAATCAAGATATGGGGTATTTCTTGCTATCCCTATCATTTATTTTCTCATTATTAATAATATTTTTGCAAAAGAGAAAAGATCATATTTAATGGTTTCCTACGTGCATTCACTATCGTAATTGGAGTAGGTGTATAAGAAGATGAAAATTTTACTGATTATTGTAAGTGCATTTGTTAAGATACTAATAAAGAAAATCTTTTACCTTTTTATTTTTTTCCCAAAACTTTTACTTTCTTATGAATTTACTTCTTCATAAGATACAGTGTTGGAATGCAAGAAACATTCTTTGTATCCTCAATAAGAGCCTCAAAGGCATACATAAACTATATCCATATTATTAAAACTAGCAACATCTACCAACTACCACTAACTACTATTTGTCTCTAACATTATATTATTTGATCTATTATTATTAACCTATTAGCCTTTAAGAATTGTATATACCCTTTATGCGGTTAAATGTATTCCTCATTTATTACTCATTCTCTCTCTATGTTTCTAGACTGCTTCACGTTTAAATTTAGGGTTTTTCTATGATAACATCTCTTTACCATAACTTTAGAATAAATTACACTCAATTCTAATATATTATGCTATAAAGGGTAAAATAGAATTTATTGATAGTTTTGTTTTTATCGAATTTAGTAAATAACGTTATGAATAGTAAAATAAAAACTACTTATACTTTTTTTTTTAACGTTAATGAATATAATTTACTGCAATCGAATATAATTTATCACAATATTATAGCAACCTATTGTTAAATAGAGTTTCCCATAAATCTAATATCCAAAACAAAATAACATTTTGTAGTTTCGAAAAATTCTCTCCACTTTCTTAAATATATCACCATGTTTACTATCCCTTATTTGCTTTCTCTCTCCACTCTTTTCTATGCCTTGTAAATTATTTATCACAATATTATAGTAACGTATTGTTAAATAGAGTTTTCCATAAATCTAATATCCAAAACAAAATAACATTTTGTACTCTCGAAAAATTCTCTCCACTTTCTTAAATATATCACCATGTTTACTGTCCCTTGTTTGCTTTCTCTCTCCACTCTTCTCCATGCCTTGTAAACCACTTACTGTAGAAGTTACATAAAGACTAGGAAAGTTTTTTACTGTCCCTCATCTCCTTTAAAATTCTACGAAATTTTACGCTTCTGCCCATTAAATCGATTCTACCTATTATCTAACTATTAGTTTATTATTAATTTAATTTAAATAATTAAAAATATAATCAATTTAATGTTTGAGATTTAATAAATATAAAATTAAATATTAGATCAATAATAGTTATATAAAAACGCATAAATGAGACAGTAAAAAAATCCTTAATTTTCCACTCTTTCGGATAGTTATCAGATTTATTTATGGAGATCTTTCTCTCTCTCTCTCTCTCTTTAAACTGATTATGCATGTCAATAGCAACTCAAGCAATCTAACAGCAGCACTATTTACCTTCATGGAATCAAGAAAACGAGGGACCTTTGCGATGAACCCATGGGTAACTAGCACATTGAGCATGTGGCTTGAAGTGCTTACAGAATGTTTGAACAAATGCTTGATAGACCAATTGAAAAGGTGTAGCTTTTCGAAATGGTAAAGAGAGGTGGAATCGAGAATTTGGTGGACACGCGTGTAGGTTGATCGGAGTAGAAGTTTGAGGTTTTGGGTTCCTGACTGAGATATGGTTTTGATCATGGAAGCACTATGAGGATGCATGATAATATGAGCATCAAGAGTTTAGTTTTTCAAACATTCTGTTTTTTTTTTTTTTCCTCAAAAGATTGGGTTGCTTTGGAATCCAATCATCAGTTTCAAAGGGTATATTCAAACTCACTTTATTTTTCATTAAATATGCATGAAAAAATTATTACATGAAAATAAAAATAAATGAATTATTCACTTATTTTTCTATCTTATTGTTATACTGTTTTGTTTTTGCAATTATAAATGAGTTTGATTCTTTTGTTTACTGAAAAGAAATATGACTTTGATTTCAAAAGACGAGATGAGTAGTAAAAAGGCATACTTGCTTCTTTCCTTGCTCGAATTGTAATATCCCAAATAATTATAATATAATGAAAAAAAAAAACACCGTGTTTTGGTAAAGAAAGGAAAAACCATTTCTCTCTCTCTCTTTTATTCCATTACGCCTACAAAAGGAAAAGACCAGTTTTTTTTTTTGGAAATATTTTATTTAATATTTTGATTGAGGTTGAAGAAGGAGAAGGAGAAAAGGAAGAAGAACCAGATCCACAAGGTGTTGGAGGTGCAAAGATTATAACTAAACATTAATTTTCAAACCTGCTGAAATGTGACTACGTTTCACATCTATTTTGCACATGCGACGGCGGTGTGTTTTATGTAGTGTTTTTCTGTGATCGGTGCTGTGTACGTTTTGTTAGAAATGTGTGTCTTATGTACGCTGTCAGCATATCAGTGCTCACATTTTCCATTTTAGAAAGTAGTAGCCTTATACTTGGACTACAACATTCTTCTGAAATTTTTTTGTCTTTAAAACCTTTTGTTGGTAAAATAGAAAAAAAAAAAAAGGACTTCTTTTTTTTTTTTTTTACCATTTACTTGCTTAACATCTCAATTATCATAACCTTAAATGTCATTTGGTGGATATCTAAGTAGTAAAGTTATAGTGTTTTTTTGTTTCGTGGTTTTATTAACGAGAGAGTAGAAGTTATATCTTCGGAAATTGTCAATATATATATATATATATATTTAGAAATTAATGAGATCAAATCGAATATGAAAAATCAGGTGAATTTTCATTTTTTTCTTTAATTCTAGAATTCGCATATTATGCAAAGTGAGCATTTGAAATATGATGAGAAGAGACCCAAGATCAAGAACTTCCTAAAGTAATGGTCACACTTAGTGTTGGAGTAGTCCACCGGTTTTGCAATATGTGCTGTCCAATAGTGATATGTAACTTATTATATGTTGATGGAATGATTAATCTGGAAGTTAAAAGTTTTTTGCATTATTAATATTGAAATGTAATCCGCAAGTTATTTATAATTATGTTCATTTCTTTCTTTTAGTTAGTTTTTTTTTTTTTTATATTTTATGTTACTTTCTAATAGTCATAATTTAAATTGTAGGCGTTGCTTTATGCTCCGAAGTTTGCATCCGGATAGTGAATTGGTGGTTGCAGTATGCACATGATTATAAGAGAAGTTGATCTTCAAGTTTCCGTCACTATGTTAGGCTATTTTCTTAGAAGGTGTTTGAAAATGAATAGAAAAATTCAATTTTGTTTGATTGGTTTGGTAAGTATTATACAAAGAAAATTTTAAATAAATAAAATCGAACTACCATTAACTTTTTATTTTTATTTTTAATTTTTTTTTCCTTTTCTTCTTATTTCCTGTTTCTTTTTTATTGGCTTTAAATTTTTCCAGCATCACTACGATACATCTTTCACAAGTGAAACCTAATAAGTTCCTTTCTATTTTCTTTATAATGTAGAAATATATACCTATTATGCTCTCTATCACTGTAGATTTCAAACAAATTTATCTAAAGAAAATTCTAATGATTTGACTTATTCTTCAATAAAAAAAAAATGGTTATTTCAATAAATAAAAGATTTTTTAAGATTATTAACTGTAATTAGTTATATTAAATGAGTGCAGTTAATTCAAAAATAATATAAGAGATGAATTACGCAATATTTCACTTAATCGTAATTCATTGTTCTACTAGATATACAAAATAACACTTGGTGATATTCTACTTAAGTAGCTGTAGCATGTGAACATTGGATAGTGGGTAATAGATAGTTGTTATAATGTAATATATTAAAAACCATATAATTTCTTTTAATTTATATACGGTATTTTAATCAAAAGGGGGAGACACCAAAAGCAAGTTTAAAAAGTTAGAGTAGATGAAAAAAAATTAAATAAATAATACATTAGCAACATGTTAAGGGATTATGTAAAAATTAGTTGTGAGAACCTTAATGTTTAGTGATATAAAAAAAAAGGGTAGAGAATTAATTACTTGCAAATCTACAACTAAGAAGAAGCTATATACTTGATTTTAATTATTATTTAGTTTTATTTAATTTTAGCACATACATCACTGGTGCATGTTTATTAATTCATATTAAAACATCCTTTTGTATACTAATAAAACAAATGATAAATATAAACTTATACACATATATTTTTGGTGCTTATCAATGAATAACCTTTTAGTATGAAAGGATTTTAATCATATCATCTATTTTCATTTTATAAGGGAAAAAGGTATTTCAATATAACGTATCAAATTACCAAATAAACCCTTTTTCCCAAGAGAAAATAAGTTACTAGTTATGCATAAATTGTAACATCATTGTTCTCTCAAAATTTAAAATATATTTTTCAAAAAATGAAAAATCGAATATCTAATTTATTTTCGCCAATCCACAACAATTTCAAAGTTTTCTTATGTGGAACTTCTGACTTGCCTCCATTCACACTCATCTAGTAGTGATTGTTAGGATGGTAGTTAAGATTGTCCTTTATCTTTAATAGGTGATCAAACTTATCATGAAACAAATAAAAACTAACTAACAAAAATTTGGGGAAATTTTCTCTTTTAAATCATATATAAGCTTTCATCATTAATTCGTTTTTTCTTTGCGTCCTATCGATTTTCAAATTTTCTTCTTCCGTTTTGTTAAAAGACTTTAGTTATTGATATCCACATGATACTAAGTCTAGATAAAGGACATAAGCTTACTGTCGATACATGGAGCTAATGGCTGATGGCAAACATCCTGTGTTTTATTTTTCTTTTTAGATATCCTGTGTTTTATTTTCCTTTTGCTTATGAATGATTGCTATTAGTTTTACCAAAAAAAAAAAAAAAGACATTTTTCATCTAAGTCAATTTAACATATATTAGCCAAGCTTAATTCAATATATGAGATAAAAAAAAACTAATCAATAAAATGGAAAATTTAAAAGCAAACGAGAATCCCTAATAAAATTAATAATATTTAAAAGCAAACAAGAGTACTAGCACCATTCTTGCTTGATGAGCAATTTATATATGCTTTACTTGGTTGTGAGGGCTCGATGGCTGATAATAGAGTATTGAAAGATGCAACACCTAAAAGAAATGGGTTAAAAGTTCCATTAGGTAAGAATATATCATCACTATTCATGGTTTCACTAAATTATAAAGTCAAATTTACTTTTTTTTTTTTTTTAACCTCATGAGGTCAATATTATCTTGGTGATACTGGATATACAAATTTTAAGGTTTTCTTATTTCATATAGAGGATAATGATACCATTTAAACTCGAGAAGAATTTTTCAACATAAAGCATTATTGACTTGCAATACAATAGAAAAATATTTTGGATTGCTCAAAATGAGATGGACTATCCTTAGAAGTCCTTCTTTTTATCCTATTAAAATTCAAAATCACATTATATTGGCATGCTCTCTCCTAAAAAATCTAGTAAAAGGGGAAATGGTTGAAGATCCATTAAGATAGTTATGGAAGTTGTAAGACGATATCATTGAAGAGTCGAATGAGGTTGTGGCAACAATTTATATATCTCATGAATGGATTTTTAGAGATTATTTAGCTAGAAGTATGTTTAATGAGTAGATGGCGACAAATCATAGATAATTCTAATGATTATATTATTGCTTTCGATTCTTCCCAATATATATTTATACTTAGACATCGTAGATTTATGGTGTACTTTGTACTTCACTCTAAACATGTAGTACATGTTCATATGTAATTTTCAATTTTGTTGCGGTTTATTGCTTTGCATTACATTCTCATCATTTATAAATACATTAGTATAAAATGGAAGGAACATGAGATGACATGATAAGTGAATTAAGAGGTTTTGGAAAGAACAAAAAGTTATGGTTTGATGAAAAAACTCTGCATTCATGGAAGTATTCCTTGAGTTACAAGACACTAAAAAGTGTATAAAGCTGATTGTAAGTTTAAGATAAGAAACTTTTTAGCTTTAGAAAAAGTGTTAGAAGCCAAGTTACTAGGTTGTGTCCTTAAGGTGAGTCCTCGCATCAATCCATAATGAAGACTTTAAAGAATCATTTTAATATTGCCTGTGACATGCAATATGGGGCTAACACGAGTGGGTTTGGTTAAGATGCGGCAATTAAATGTGTTGTTATAGATAAGTCTATGTGGGATGCATATGTTTAGGTATGTTTGAAAATAAGAATTATTTCATTTTCCTGAATTATTAATTTCTTTCATTAAGTATATATGATGGTGATATTTTCTTGTTCGTATGTAGAGTCATAAAGGTGCTACTCAATTTAGAAATATACCATTTCAGTATTTTGATGAATTATGTATTGTTTGTGGTCTTGATCATACAACTGGAAAAAAATGCTCGAGGATACATCAATGTCAAGGACTACACAACAACAATATTTAAATTTAAGTGGTGATAACAATATGAATGTGAATGAAGATTTTGATGTAGATGGCTATAATAATTCCATGGATATTAGTGAACTTAAAAGAGTTGGAGATGGTGAAATTGAGACTAAAAAGAAGAAAAAAAGGAGAAGTCGTAGTTTTGATAATATAGCTGTACTGTTCAACTACTTATGATTTTTACCACTTATGATGAGGATAAAGAGGCTTGGGTCATGTCACTCTTAGTTAACATTCTTTAGATGGTGGTTCATTTATCATTTCTATCAATATGTTTGCAAGACTTTGTTACATTGTTGGTGTCAAACTTTAGTTCATCTCGATTTTGTTGTTTCAGCTTTTGTTTTTCGCTTTTACCAGTCTACAGGCATGCTGGGTACTTGGTATGGGAGAACTTATGCCTTTGCTCCCATTATTTATTTTTTCTATCTGAAATGGATCTTTCAAAGTTATTTTTTCTAAAGTTTTCTAAAATTATAAAAATATTTATAATTATTTATCTTTTTGAAATATCTCATACCATCATTATGACATTATCTTTTTAAAAGAATCTAGTCAATCGCAGCTATTAATTTGCAACTTTAGGAAACTTTATGAAAAAAGTAACTTTAGAGGATTTAAATCCCTTTTAAAACACAAAATGGATAGCTCATTCTATTCCTGATTCCATTTCATTCAATTTTGATTAATTCTTGCATACCAAATGTGATAAAAGAGAGGTTTACAAGGAAGAGAGCTTGCAACATTTTGCAGTCAAATTTGAAAATACAATTATTGTTGATACTGGGTTATAGGATGAAAATAAGTTACTAGTCTAAGCTAGTGGATTTTTAGATACATGTTATGGTTCATTTGGTTTTGCTTTGTTCTTTTTGTTTTTTTTTTCCCCACTTACCATGTAGTCTTTTTTTTTTTTTTGGCATAATTATATCTATCTCATGTATTCAATGTTTTGTTAAATCACTTTAAGTATTGCCAAATAAAATTTGTGATTTACTTTTAAAATGATTATGAAGAATTAATGGATCAATTCAATTTTGATTGAACTATCTATATTGTTATTTTATTGTTAATAAATAGTTTGCACATGCAATTTATATAATAATTAATTTTATGTGCAACTAATATATAAATGCTTCAATGTTTCAATAAAATTAGTGTATTTGGTAATTATTTTATATTTTAAATTTGATTATACTATATTTAATTTTTGTATATGCATAGAAGGAGCATGTTTGTTAGTAATATAATGTAATATTATGTATATAAAATTATATATGTTTTCTTATGTGGTAAGGTAACACATATACATGTTATATAATATATGATATAATGTATATATTATTGTATATGTTCTTTTCCCTTTTTTGCTATGATTATATAAATATATATTGGGTCATTATAGTACTTTGTCAAGCTATTTAAGTATTAATACCTAATCCATTCTATCAATTGAATAAAATTTCATTAATTTTATTTTGAGCAAACCCAACAATGTAATAATCATTTGAGACTTTTATTCCATCCCTTAATAGAGCTATCACATTATAACTAAGTCCCATTCTATTTAGATAGGTGAATATTAGTCTATTATTATTTCAAGTGAAGGTATGCTACATTTCTTATGTTTAGCTGTTTTTGATATTACTTATTTATAGTTTTTTCTCTCCATTGTTGTGATACTATGTTATGAAATAGCTATATAATTTATAGATTTTGATCCTCTCAATTTTTCATCTCTTGATTTTCCTTAATTTACCAATTAATGGTTAATATTACCTAAATTTTTTTAATACATAATGATCTCACCATGATGTCGTTTTATTAATTTTAATTATAACCATTGATTATACGTGGTAATATTTTAATGGGGTAAAATGAGGAAAATTAAGAGAAGGTAAATGGAGAGGATCAATTTCAATAATTTATTATATTGTTGATTGCCATAAAAATGATTACAATATATTAAAATTTGAAACATCAAATTAATTAGTGAAATGGATATTTTATGTTTCGTCAAGCTTGTTAACTCATTGTATAAAAAATAAATGTATAAAATTGGTGCTTATTTATGATCTTATATCATGATCAAATTTGTTACACCTCATTTCAGGTGTAAACATGCTTGCTTGGCATGACAATATTGCCAGTTATGCTTACGTTTTATTTTGTATTTTGATTTAACCAAAATCTAGAGGCGATTTTGAGTGCCATATTCTTAAGAATATTTTTCTAGGAACAGCATTTTTGACCTAGAGATTGGAGAGAGAAGGTAGTCTAAATAGGAGTTGATGGAGCAATAGTGAAAAGAGAGAGGAAGTCATTCATTAACGTCATATGAAAGATTGGCTAAATTGAGCAATTACTTTTATAAAAAAAAGTATTAGATTTGTTTTATATTTTGAAAACATATCCATATTGAAATCTATAGGGGGAAGAAAAAAAAGAAAACTATAGGTTTTACAGTATACAGAGTAGTTTTAGGGTGCTATAGGATAGAATACGGGTAGCAAAGTTTTAGAATCTGTACTTATAAGATAGGGTATGAGTAGGACCTCATAACCTACATGTCATATACCTGCTCACCCTTTACATTTTTACAACGAATAACTTATTGCATTAAGAAAAAAAAAATTGACGTAAAAAGGTATTTTTTTTGCAATACTTCATTACTGTCGTTTGAATTTGTTGTAATAACAAATACAGTAAACAAAGCTTTGTAATATTGTAGTGAGACTGAGGGAGCCCTTCAAGCAACCTTTATGTTCAAAGATAGGGAGGTGAACATCGATGTGCAAGTAATGGTTAATAGCTGCTTATAAAAATTGATAATATTTTAAAAGCTAATAATAATATTTTGATGAAAGAGGCTTAACTCATATTTGTTTGGTAAATAAAATAATATTAATATAAAACTACTTAATAATGTTTATTTGGTAAATAAAATAATATTAAATATAAAACTAATGACAATAATATTTTAAAAGCTAACTCATATGTTAGACGAAAGTGTAAGCAAATGATTATCCAAAGAAATCCTTATAAATTTTAGCTAATGGTTTTTTATCATATTAAATGGTAAATTACATGAATTATTATATCATAAAACAGTAATTTGGAAAAGACACAAAAAATATTCTAACTCTTTTAACACTAAACCCTACCCTCCATATGAGAAAAGAAAAACAGTAGTCTTATAATAGCCTCTTCCTTGTAATGCGCAAGTCTCTGTTTGATTCATCCTTTTTTACTTAATTAGTCTCTTATTGGTGTTTACTTGAATTTTATATTTGGTAAGAGTAAGATACCAAAAAGATAAAAATATAACTCAATATATACCCTTATTCTAAAATTAAATACTTATCAAATTCCAATAAAGTTGAATTTTATCTACCCTTTACTTTATTTATATTTATAAAAATATTAATTAAAATAATCATATTCAATGTATAAAAAATATATATATTTTTTCAAATTTTTTCTCTTAAAAGTATGTGAATTTTTATTTCTCGACTTCGATACTCCAATCATAATATTCATCATAATTAAAAAATACAAACTTATTAGATATAAATAAGATAGTTTTTCAAACATTATATTTCAAATAAATATATATTAGATACAAAAGAGATACAAATAAGATATAGATATGATATAGACAATAAAAAAAAAAACAATCCAAATAGGATAAAAGACATAAAATAAGATAATTTGAAAAAAAAAAAAGTTAGTTTCCACTAATGAGAACAATAATTGCCATCTAAAATGCAATATAAGTGATTTCAATTGCTTTTACAATCACTTAGGAAATTAAGTTACAAACACAAGTCATTAAGAGTAGCACATTGTCCATATTTTTATTATTGATTTCTTTTGGCAATTTACAATTGTTTATTCATTATATATACCTGTTTCTTGTTATAAATAACTCTTTCTTTCAATTTTATATTCAAGCAATAAAATGCATGGTAGTTTATTTGAGCATTTCTGTGCAACAAAATATTGTTGTAATAAAAAAAAAAAGAATTTACATTTCATTTTATAGTGACTAACTTATTGCATTAGTTAAAGAAAAAATATGTAGGAAGGTATTTGCCGCAATATTTTGTTGATATTTTATACACCCTTAGATTTTCAAAAACTGTAAATAACCTCTCTAAACACTAACAAATTAAAATAAAAGACATATTTTTAAGTTAAAAAATGCATTGAGAAAAACTTGAGAGGTGTGAAAAGTATACTTTAATTAGTTTAAGAAGTTCCTTACACATAAAGTAAGAACCTCGTAGTTTCATATGAGTTATATTCATAATTATTTATGATCAAATTTGGAGGCTTCCTACTTAGTGCAATTTCAAAAGGTGGAAATTGATGCTATATATGCAAAGTGAAAGGTATTGGAAAATTTTATATGTTAATCAAATTTTAAATGGATAGATTATGAGCTTTTGAAAAAAAATTATAAATGATGGTTTAGTGTTATTAGTTTATTTATTATAATTTTAGAAAAATTACTTTTGCCTTACTAACTTTCATGATTTTATTAATTTTTTTGTTTATCTTATTAAGAAAGTTTACATTACCATTTGGTAGTCAAATAATTCATCACTTATATCTTACTCCTTTATCAATGGTGTTACAAGCTGAGTTTGGAAATGGTGTAACCTCATATCCTATAAACTAGGTAAATGACTCTTTTCTAGGTGCTTACTTCCTCTCTTTATTAGGGTTTTCATATTCCCTCATCACTATGCTGACTTAAGTATTAAAATGATTGTACCTAAGTAAATTTTGGCGCACTATTAGCTATGTTTTATCTTATAATTGACTACATAACGAAGCAAAAATTATCCGTCAACACATATGTTTTTAATTAAATGACTAAAACCTCCCTTAACTTTTCATATTATTGCTTCAATTATCTTTTAAACTAAAATCGTCTTCTAGTCTCACAATATCTAAGTGTCAATTTTCGTATATTCCTTTCATTGTTAGCTTTTCATTGTTCCATTACCACTAACGATAAATGTAGGCCTTTTAAATCTTATGAAATGAGAATATTGAAAAATTATTTTGGCTCCATCATAAATGGTTTCTCTCACTTTCACTGTAAACCTTGTAAAGTTATCGATCTAAACTCTAAATTGGATTCGAGTACTTTAGATAATCTCACGAGTCGATAAGGCTAAATAAGATAAAAAATTTATTAAATTATGAAATTAAATATATCATAAATAATAAAAACTCTAGAATTTCGATTGAAACCTAAATCACATACGAAAACTGAAAACCCTAAACCCTATATACGTATAAATACCCGGGATTAAATTCAAATTTGACAAAAATCCTAAAACTATAACTTTAAGTTTATAAAATGAATAAATTTACGCTAATAATAATAAAACCTTGGGTGAATATAAATATCGACTAATATGCGTAATCGCGCGAAATTGTTAACAAATGCATTGAGATAATTCTTAAATATTATAAACATAACAAGTAATAATTTAATTAATAAAATTTATAATATTCTAATATTATTTCATAATTATTAAAATCATAATTTTTATGTTTAGAAAATTCCAATTTTTCCTATTTCTACTTTTTCCTTCTTTCTTCTTTTCCTTTTTCTTCTCCAATTTTTTTTCCTTGCCACGTTGAATTCCAAAATTTTATTCAGTTGCTATGTGTGTGTACCTTATTTTTTTCGATGTGTTCAATTAAGGGAATAGAGACAAGATATTAACTAAGTTCAAATCACATCAATTAAATGTATTCTTATTTTCTTTTATTTACATTGTTTATGTTTCTTTCTTCCTGGACATCACATGCTTTTCTTCTCTTTGAATTGTCCCTTTTTTTGTTTTTTCAAAACAAACTCAAAAGGACACAAATACACTCTACCGAAATTTCCCTTTCATTTCCCTCTTTTATTAACTCTTTTTCTCAATTTTCTTCTTGATCTCAAGTTTCTTCTTGATTATCAATAAACATAAGAGGAAGAAGATAAAGCACTTGGAATAACCATATATCAAAACATCAAAGGGAGTAATTAAGTAGCCTTTTAGTGTATGTATTTTGTTAAATTTTATGTAGAAGTATATGTATTTAGGGATTTTGTAACTATAATTGATTTTTGTAATTCTTTCTTGTATTAAGATTAAGTATACATGAAATGGAATTATATGTAAAATTAGTATTTCTTTATATTCATATATGTATAAATACATAGGTATATTCATGTGTACATATATATTATATTTGATTCTACAAATATTTAGTATAAAAGATTCTTGTAGATGTACATATATATATGTGTGTGTAAATAATAGTATGTATATTAGATATTTTTATTATATAGGTATACGTATAAATATGTGGCTGAAAATATATATATTATATATTATATGTATGTATGTATAATGTACAAAAATACTAGTATAGTATATGTATAGGTATAGTATATGTATATATATGTGTATAGCACATATAGTATATTTAGGGTTATATTACTTAATTACATAAGTATATATATGTATAAATAAGTGAGGAAAGCTAATTACATAAGTATATGTATATGTATAAAAATACATATGTTAAGGGTATAGTATATATAAGTATACGAGCATATATAAATATTATATATATAATATACTATAATATTAAATTAATAAATAAAGTAAGACGACACACATACACACACACACATACACATATATATATAATTATGCAAGCCGTGAGTGTGAAAGAAGGAGAAAAATGGAGTAATTCGCAAATTTTAATAAAATATAATCATAAATATAATTTTATAAATATTATGTAAAATATTGAAATAGAAAAATTTGAAAAATATGGCAATTCATGAAAATAACGTGTAGCACTTTCTCATACTGCCATGTCAGCATTTCATCATAAAAGAATAATTAAATTCGTAATAATAATAATAATAAATAATTAATTAACTAGAAAATTACTAAAATAGTAAAAATGAAATAAATAGGTATTAAACCTTAAAAATAGAAAACTATGTAAGTTTTGATAAAATAAACTTAAAAATAAGAAAATTACAAAATATAAAATTTAGATATTTATTAAATCATAAATATGTAAAGAAAATATTAAAAAATAATTTATAATTATTTAAGTCAAAATAATAAAATTTGTAATATTTTTACATAATAATGCAGAATGCGGGTTATAACGTCCAAAACGAATCTCGTTATGAAAAAGTACATCCAAAAACGATAAAAATGGACTATAAATTCATAAAAATTGAAATTAAATTAAAAAAAAAAAGCTATACGAGATTAACAAAAAAAGCTATATGAGATTAACAAAAAAGCTTGAATCAAGAATTTCATATAAATAAATAGCTAATTTAGGTAGTTAGTACTAAATATATAAATAGTTTGGTTATTTAACGCAAATATTTATTACTTTTCTTATCCCTTAAATGTTAGGTAATCTCGAGATCGAGATTGATCTGCTAGCAGATTAATATGATCTCTGACATCAACTATGAATGAATGAGTACTCCTAACGATTCCATACATATTTATGTGTATAGCTTATGAATATTAATAGATATTAATAACTGAATGTGTATGGGGCTGGGTTATGTATATGTATAATATTGTTTGTCAATTGTGCAATTACTTTAAAATATGATAATGTATTGTTCGTTGCATAGTGAATTCAATAGGAATTGATCTATCTATGACTCTGGTTGATTATACGATAACTGGACTTAATGATATTAGACTTGAACTAACTAAATTGGAACATGTATAATTATGCATTACATAACTAATTTCGACCGTCACATTATACGGAGGTAGCGAGAGGCCATATGGAGGTTGATTATAAATTCTAATTACTATGTTTTAGTACGGTGTACACATATGATATGACCTTATTCTGACCCGCGGGATTACTAAGTATTAGAGATGTTCACCGCTTGGTTAAGGGTCGAGTCCTGAGACCTTTGTTTAGGGATGAGTGTGGATTGCGAGAATCTACTCACAATTATATTTGGAACTAGTTTTAACTAAAACAAAAAATGTACATACCATTTACTTTTGAATACAAAACATGGACTTTTGTAGTTATAATAGTTCAAGTATGATACCCGGATTTGGCTTGTACCGTGTATACTTTAATTTTGACTTCTTGTACTATGTATACTTTAATTCTGACTTCGGAGGGCATAAAATTTGAGTTGCATATAGTATATAGTCACTTGCATATACTTGTTTGGCATTTTGTATGAGCATGCATTCTTATGTTTGAATTTAATTAGTAAATAATTTGTTTGTAGTATGGTTGAAGGAGATCTCACTAAGCTATTTAGTTTACACCCTTATAGATTACTTGTGTAGGAGGACCTTTTTGTTGTTTCGGGTCATGGAATGCCTAAGGTTAGTGAATCGCTATCTTGTTGGTGTGAGTGTAAGTTCTAAGACGAGAGTAAGTTTTTATTACTGTAGTTAGAATTTTGGAAACTTATTATGTGACATTGTGTATTATTATGTAATATTAGTTTTCCGAAAGACTTAATGTATGTATTATATCGGAACCCTACATACATCTATTAACTGACAAAGTGGCATAAGTATCATTAAATTCATACATTACATGAAAGGCACTTATGCAATAACTTGATTTGCTCATAAGTATATAATATGCTATAAAATTATCACTTCAGCAACACGATATCAATGTGGCTTTAGTCTTCTCCATGCCAAACTTGGTGAAGGCAACCATGCCAGCTACTATCTCCTACCGCGTTCTTTGCTAATACTTTTACTTCATGACACATTTCTCTTTTTTGTTTGTTGATAGACTACTTATTACATGGTTTACATAATCCACAATACAAACTACCCACTAGGTAACTTTTTGGATTTTTAACATCATGCAACAGTATTTTTCTTTAGTCATGCAGTTTCCCATTGTGATAAAAAGGTGAGGTGAACCATTAAGAAAGAGTAAAAGTGAGAGATTGTAGTTTTTTTTTTTTAAACGGTCCTTAAAAAAGGTGCAAATGTTAGTAGTGGGATGAAGATAAGCCGGTTAATTATTGTAGTCATTCCCTAAAATAATTCAGTTTCTCATTTAAATAAAAATAGTAGGAGAAATGAGATAATGATTTGAAAATATTTTACGGTAGCAATTGATCATATAGCCTTTACATCAATGATTTGCTAAATAAAAGAAATATAAAACATGAGGACTTTTATGTAAAATCCCAAAGGAAATAGCTAAGGCCCTAAGACACAAAGAGAAGCTTATCAGCTTTAGTATTACAGACTTTTGAAATTTTCATTTATATATATAGATGCTGAAACTAAATAGTCATTGAGATTGTTGGTAAAGGAGCTTTATCATGAACATTACTTTAAAAGTTTCTTCATTTGTAGCATAAGTTTAGTGCATCTATAGATATCGATATCCTACATGTATTTAAAAATTAATAACTAAACAAAAGGTTCATTATTCCTTAAATCGAAAACAAACTTAAAAGAAAGAAGAAGAAAAAAGTAAACTAACTCTTTTGAATTAATTGAAGGAAAGTGAGCATACGACAAAAGACACTGTCGAGTGGTACTACAATCTACCTTAGAACTATTAAAGTAGTCAAAGGCACAGTCCTTGTTCCTTCCGATATTCTCGAATGGTGTCAACTCAGCTACATTATTATTATTATTATTATTATTATTTCGGATTTTGATATATTTCTATATTATTTTTCTTAGCACCCTTCATAACAATGATGCTCGGACATTACACTATGATGTGTGTGCTTGAAAAAATCCTGAGAAATGACATAATTTTTAAGTATAAGATAATAGTACTGATTATAATATACCGAACTCCTTAATAATATGCAGCTGTGATGTGTGTACATAAAAGAATTTCGATAAACAAAATAATTTCTAAAAGACTATAAAATAATATTACTGACCATAATATATCAACTCTTTATTGATATGGAAAAAATAATGATGACCGAATTAATTAAGAGGGTTATTCATAAAATGTTAAATACATAATGTAATTACAGAAAATAAAGAAACCCAAAAAGCAAAAAACGAAAGAAGGAAAAAGGAAAACCATATAATCAGCACAAACTAAAAACATGGACCAAAAGTAATACTAAAAACTGCAATGTTATTTCTATATGATGGGGATAAATGAAAATGTAAACGATGGGAAGTGGAAACATAAATGATAGGAAATTGCTAGTTATTAAATATAGTGGGTGAGAAATATGGAATGACTTACCAATATAGTAGTACGTAGTTATGTTTAATTTATTCATTTGATAAATGTAATAAAATTATTCAAATATGAGACATCAAATTGAGAAGTGACTTAAACGATATAGATATATTTTCCAATAATAAATAGTATAGATATTGTTTAAATAAACAATGTTAATGGGTTTTGGAAAAAAAAAAAACAACAAAAAAAATTGAACAATACTCTTTACTTATTTTTTAACTCCAGTTCAACCCTTCTACCTTGAACATACATAATACTCTTTACTTATTTTTTAACTCCAGTTCAACCCTTCTACCTTGAACATACATACTTACAAGCCACGTATATGGATCAATAGTGACCAAAAGTTTACAGGCGTGCTGTTAACAGCATGCTAACGATAGTGATAAAAACTACGATTGATATTTCCATAAGTTAAAATTTTATTGATTATTTAACATTAATTTATTCACATAGTATTGTAGTAGCCGAGAGAGACTTCTTAAATTCGAGACGTTGAAGCACAACACTAGTTAAATGAAAGGGCATGTTTATATTACATTTTGCACATATGCCTGCAAAGATCGGGTTTTAGAATGCAGAAAGGTTCTGGGTATTCCTCACAAAAAAAAAAAAATGTTTTCCTTACCCCAAAAAACAGGGGTTCTGGGTATTTTGGATCCTTCATGCCATGTGAGGGCCATTTGGCATTATTGCATGCCACACATATATATATCACCACCGACTATCTTAACACCACTTCATTTGAGAACAGCACAGAACATTGATCCAAAAATGCAAAAGCATTAAAAAAGGGAAAAAAAGAAGAAGAAGAAGAAGAAGAAGGTCAAAATGTGAAAATTTTCTTTTTTTTTTTAAATCCTTACAAAGTATCCAGAACGTCCGTTAATGGAATCCTTAATAAAAACAATAGGCCCAACCAAAGAACACCTGCAACTAGCCAACAAGAAGGCATAGCTGCATCTGGATAAGAGGAGAGAGAATACTTAACCAAATATGTTATTTAAGACCAAACTGACTTAACAACCAATGCCAACATGAAAATAACATTAACAGACAAAGGTTTTATTATTATAGCCAGAATGTCTGGCAGATTCCTCCCTCACCCCTACAAACAGAAAATAACCTGAACCCAAGAACAGCTGAATACACAAATATTTACAGACACCACACATAAAAGACAGACTCCACGAACATTATTAGCCTGCAAACTACTTAATTAACCCTCGACGTTTTTACTCTGGGGTTAAAGATGAATTAGAAAGTGAACACGTCATTATCGAACAATTGACAAGCCAGTATTGCAGCAGACAGACAGGGAGACAAACTCCGTAACATGGACACAATTGAGCGAAGGGAGCATTGAATTTACATCCGGCCAGGCGACATCATGTGTGACTTACCAGGCTCAGAAGGGTCGAGAACTGTACTCTTGCTGTTGCTCGGGCCAAGACTCAAACCACCTGCCAGCATTGCCATCAAACTTCCACCATGCACCCTGCCCTCGGGAGCAGAAACCGACATTGATGAAAGAACTCCTTCCGCTGCCAGGATATTAGGAAGAGGGAATTCATTCTGTTTCAAACTAGAATATGCTGATCTAGATAGAATCACTTCTGATCTTCCAGCATTCATGTTCTCAACAATTGTAGATTCTTTCACTTTCTCAGGCTGGTTAGAAGCAGCTGCCTGCACCATAGGTCCAATAATACCACCATGAACCCTCTTATCCTGTACTAGACCATTGTGGAATGCACAAAGACCAGTCTTCCCTCTAGCAAAAGAGTTGCAAGGACCAGTGTTTGGGCTGCCATATTTGGAGCCAGGGTGTCCCCATGAGCATCTTTTGCCTCCTCCATGGGCCTTGCAGAAATCAGTACTACCCTGTGCGCTCTTACCACAGCCCTCGAACTTGCACCTCTTACCCCCACCATGGCGGACGCAATAGTCAGTTCGTCCCCTAGCACTCTTGGTACACTCAGGCATCGCACACCTCTTCCCACCCCCATGTGCAACGCAGAAATTGGTTCCCCCATGCACACTCTTGGTACAAACACCACCGCCTTTGAATGAGCACCTCTTTCCACCACCATGACCCTTGCAGAAAGGTGTGCTGCCCTCCGCTCCCTTTGTACATCCCAGGAAAGTGCAGCGCTTCCCACCCCCATGTGCCTTGCAGAACATGGTGCTACCTTGTGCCCCTTTTGTACAACCCACAAACTGGCAGCGGCGACCACCTCCATGGGAGATGCAAAGACCTGAAAGGCCTTCTGCACTGCGCGTACAGTTTTCTTTCTGGCATCTCTTCCCTCCGCCATGCCTGATACATAATCCAGATTTGCCCCTGGCAGCACGAGTACAGCCCTCATGCATGCACCTACGACCACCTCCATGCGCAATGCAGTAATCAGTACGTCCTTCAGCACTCTTTGTGCATCCCAGAAATTCGCAGCGTCGGCCACCACCATGAGCCTTGCAGAAAACAGTTCGGCCCTCAGCACCCTTGTGGCAGCCAGGCTTCTGGCACCTGCGACCACCACCATGAGAAATGCATCGACCAGAGGCACCTCTTGCTCCCTTTCCACATCCCTCAATCTGACATGTTTTTGTACTAGTACGGTTCTGCGGTTGCAGCCTTTTGGTTATCCCGGAAGTACAGGTGACTGAACTATTTGGAGCTGTTATTGCACTTGAAGACAGTTTAGGAACTGACACTGCATCAACATTTCCAGCAGCTGGATTGAGAAAGAAGCCAGTACTTGCAGGCATGGTGCTCTGCAATGGAGGCAAGTGCGTGCCAGATTTCCAGCGAGATGATGTTGATCCTTCATCGGTGTTTGAGGCCCCACCAACTGCCGGCGGTAGCTCCTTTGCAGATTGAGCTGTTGGAGAACAAACATTTGTGATTTCAGATTCTGCAGGGACAGTAGAGAGACTCAACTCGAGATCAACCTGGTTTTTGGACTCATCTGCTTTAGCAGCAAAGATAGAGTTTTTCTTTGGGGCTGGAACCTTGTCGGTGCCCAGATGGAGAGTAAAGTCCAAATCAATATCCGTTGAGGTCTCCTCATCAATTTCCTTTGCTGAAGATATTGCAGTGCAAGCAGTTGCTGAGCTTCCTTTGCTATCAGAGGAACTTGGTGATGGAAATCCAAGGGAAAGTGAAGAACCAAATTGCTGTCCAGCACATCCACTGATGAGGCGCTTACGCTTGACTCCTATTAAGGTAGGCGGGCAACGAAAGGAAGATCCAGGGGAATCAAGCCGTAAGATGGTATCGGTGTTCCATTCACCTACATAACCTCCAGTCTGCATTGGATCACCAAGTTTATTGAAGGCATTTGACGAATAATTAGCAGAAAACCCCAAATTCTGAAACCTGGGATCCATTAAAGCACTTAAACATACACCAACAGTCCAAACCTTATCTCAGATGTAGAGTAACAGTCTTCCTGACTTCCGGGATAGTATAAATTAGTTAGTTAGCTACCTACAAAACTACAGTTAGATGCCACTAAAAAGCACTGCACCCCCGCTAACGAAACCTGATGTATCACGACGATCCATTTGCTCATGTATTCTTAACCCCTGATGTGATTGATCAGTTTTAGCAAACTTTGAGAATCAAACAAGACTTGATCATTCAATAACAAAAGTATACAGATCAAGCATCCTGCAAACCATAAAACATGATTGCATTTAGAAATAAGCAATAATATGGAATGATAAACAATCCTATTACTGAAGTAAAACAAACAATACTAGAAAATATTCTTGGCATTTCAGGCAACTAACAGGCAAAATGAAAACATTAGAGCCACTAACCAAAAAAATAAGAAGCTGCAAAATTTAACCTAATGAAGATTTTTAAGTAAGCAGAATAGCTCATGGTGACAAGCAACGGTTAGCCAACAGCCTACGGTGTACTGTGGCCATTCATAGATAGGAATAAAGCACGAGTCCACAATAACAAATCAAAGCATAAAGACGGTTTAAGCCCAATCTTAGTACTTCATTTTCTCAAAAAACAAATAACTCCATCAAATTTGGGAAGTGATTGCCATTAAGTCAACAACCAGCATATAATGGGAAAACAGAAGCATAATAACACTAATTGAAGAAAACTAACCATTGACTATAACTGGTGCAGATACCAGATTCAGATAAATAAGAGGTTAAAGGTTCTTGACCTTCAAAAGTCCAAAGTCTTCATCATTTCTATTTTCTGGAAAAAAGATGCTTAATGCATAACTTTCAATTGACAATATCATATTTATTTTTAAGTTCACACACACAAACATGAAACATGTGCATGATTACAGAATATCGATCTATTTGAGGAAAACCACCCAATGACTTTAAAAACTAAACTATCAAACACATCCAATTGCTCTTTTTTTTCCTTTTATGTGAATGAAAAGGTTTTGTTAAATTAGATACATCAATGCAGTTATCACTTTAAACCTCTAACAATGTTGAGGCCAGAGTTCACCAGAAAGTGCTCTACTCTTCCACAAATGAGGAGAAAACTTATTATGGCTAACCAAAAGGAGTGGGAATCCAGAGAATGAAGATTGAAATGATGCCAACAACAAGAAGGATGGCATCAGCTAGTATGAAAGAAGGAAAAACAGAGCACATCTATGCTGACCAATGCAGTTGGACACTAGTATTTTCCATTATATAGAGTAGTTAACATTTCTAAATAAATGATTTAAACAAATGGTACAGAAAGGATCTCAAAACGTGCAAGAACTGAAAGGTGATGGTAAAATTGCAAAGATATGAACACTAATCTATCATTTCTAGTTAGGTATTGTTACATTTAGATCCATGTCCAAATGATTTAAAGTGCAAGTTTACAGACATGGGAGTAATTTTGTAATTATCATTTGATAATTCCACGGCATGGAGGTGAAACACTGAAGTAGAGTAGGGAACTGCACTCATAACACTCCATTCCTCTTCTCTGACACCATGTAATTTTAGATCCACAACCACATAACTTAATTTTTTTTTTTCCCTTCTAATTTAACTGAATTCCTACAACACTCACTCCCGAATTAAAAGATAAACATCAAAGAATCAGAATAATTAAATTATCTGAAAAAATTATAATACAATTACCATAGTACCAGCTATAATTCTCAGCCGACTGGAAATAAATAATGCAAACAATACATGCCTAAGTTAAAAACAATCAACCATGTAAGAAGAAAATAAATTAAATAAACATACATATCATAACTACTCTTTTATCGCAGAATTAAAGAATTTATCACCAGATATATTAACAACCGGTTAGTACACAAAAAGGGACCCAAACAAAAAATACATCCGGATTGGGGAGAGGATACATGGATCGAAAACAGAAGTACATAATCTCAGTTGGATCAAATTTCTTACAAATCACAACTCGATGGTCGGTCCATATAGCAAAACCAAACACGATGACGACAAGATCATAACGGCTGAATCAATTTCATCCTAATCCTAAAAATCGTAGAACTAAACTAATAACCAATTCCACCTCCCAAACTTCAATAGATTTAATATACACCACCACATAAAGGTCATAAATTCATAGCAGAAATATCAAATAGTGTCAAATAAAAATCATGATACCATACAAACACTAAAATATTAGCTCAACAATTAGGTACATGTTTGAAAATACTTATTCTCCATAAGCACAGAATACATAAAATTTAATTACCCAAACAAACACAATCAACTATATTAAATTCAATGAAATTTGAATCTTTTAGAACACAAAAATGAAATAAACATAGAATTATAACACAAATCAAATAATGAATCCATTTGATAGAAAAAACATAACTAATTTGAGGAACAATCTTAACTACTGAAAGTTCCAGGAAAAAGTGATTTTACATAAAAATGAAAGTGAAGATCAAAACTTTTTCACAAATTTTGATAATCCCAAGAAAAAATTATTGCTCCTGAATAATACCGAAACACTCAATTTCTCTGGATTCATATGAAATCGACACAAAGCTTTTACGAAAGCAAAACATAAGAAATAAAAAAAAAATTCGGAGATTCAATAAAAGAAAATCATCAAGTTAGAACCAAAACATAAATAAAAAAAAAAAAAAAATCATAGTCTACCGAAACAGGTGAATTTACCTTAAAACCACAAGCTTCAGATTATTACGATATCGGCTGAAACAAAATATCACCTAAAGGGAGTGTGAGATTATGTGATTATTCAAATCGCAAATTAGGGATGACTAGAAGAGAGAGAAAGGGAAGGAGAGAGAAAAAAAGGGGACTTTGTGAATCGACGCCGAGAGAGAGAGAGGTGGAGGGAGAGAGATTGGGCTGTTTGAGAAGAGCGGCGCACACACGCACGCGTTGAGGGGTTGTGATTGACAAAGGTAATTGTATTATGTTGGAACGTGGGTTTAAGGTACGTTTCATTTTATTTTAATTTTAGTACGTAGATGTTCAGAGTTAAATATAGCATATCAATATTGGTAAAAGAAATTCTTTAATCGAACTGCAATCCCTTAGACCATTTAGGTGATTCACTAATATGGGTAATGGTTTTTTTTTTTTAATTTTATTTTTTATAAATTTTCATAAATTTATAGACTAATAGTTGAAATTAATTAAAAATTTTAATTATCATATTACATTATGATGCTAGTATCTTCTTTTGCTTATTTTAAATATTAGTTATAAATAGCACTAATTAAAATAAAGAAATTGACAAAAATCGAGGGAATGAAAATAATCAAACCCGGACCTATGCGTACGTGGGTTTAAAGTTGGTCACAACATTGGTAAAAAAAAAAAAAAATGGTTGGTCACAGCAAAAAGCTCAACTAGGGTTTAGTAGTGGAAAGTGCTTTTTAATGTAGTTTGATGAATTTTGTAATATTATTCCTAGGAGAGACACTGTGTCAACATGTTTGGGAAAGAATATATTACTTTATGTATTTCTTTATTATTGATTTGAGTGCTTATGTAAGTTGTGAAATGGGTGTATGGAAATTTTTTGGGGATTTATTACGCACAAGGAAAATTAATTAATATTGGGAAGTGGGGTTCATGTTACCAAAGGTAGATTCTAATCAATTCGATCGGATACCATCCTGCCATTAGATTAAAATTTAAAATATCAAAAAATATATGACCAAAAGTCACAAGGTAAAGGACTTTATTTATTTATTTATTTTTGGAGGTTTATTATATAGCAGTTTTCCGATGTACTGTGTCCAAAGGGAGATGGGGAAAAATTGCTGATTGTTCTTTCTTTAGAAATTTGATGTCAACTTGAAAGTTTTCTTGCACATTGATTAGGTATACATGTATGTGTATATACAAACTAATCTTCTTGATATTTCTTTCCATCTATAAATTAGATTATTGTAAACCTTCTTTATATGACAATAATAGATAAGAAATAATCATATTTCTTTTTCTACTATATATACATATATATATTAGAGAGTAATATTTAGGGCTAATTATGAAAACCTCTTAAACTTCCCAAAATATGACTTGCACATCTCCATAACTTTTAAAGATATGTAAATAATCTAAAATCATTTCCAAAAATCCTAAAATCATCACCAAAGAGCCATAATATTAGTGGTTTGAGGGTCTATTTGTACTTGTCAATAATTTAAACGGTATATTTATAATTTACCCTAATATTATTATATCAATATATAAATAATGGCCCACTATATTAGATCTAACCATCACCATTTCACAAGGAAATATCCTAATAAGAATAATTAGATATGTTAAAGTAGTTGCTTCTTACATAGGTTTTATTAACTTTTAACTAAAATAAATAAATATATAATTTTTTTCTTTTATCTTGTATTCAAATACTGACATTTATTATGTTGATTTATAAAGAATCATGTGTTACAATTCGTGTTATATTCTAAAAGAGTTTTTACTTCTATATATAACAACCAAAGTTTAGATACTGCAATATTATTCGCTTAGTGTGATATGTCTCATTTTATTCTTAGTGTAACAACTTTCTAAAATAAATATATGTAATATTTTTTTCTCTTATCTTGAATTCAAATATTAACATTTATTATGTTGAATTATAATGAATCATGTGTTACAATTTGTGTTATATTCCAAAAGACTTTTCACTTCTATATATAACAACCAAAGCTTTAGATATGGAGATATTATTCACTTTAGTATAATACATCTTGCTTTAATATAATACGTCTCACTTTTATTCTTGGTACAACAGCTTTCTAGGAGATTAATCTTCCATAGAGTGTTTCCTATTAAACATGCTTGACATTAGAGTTCTAATGAACTTTAGATCTTTGCACTAAAACGTGTATCGATGTTAAGATTTCCATCATACTCTATGTGATGGGATATTCCCCCACTTATTTCTCATTAGTGTCATTACATGTGTTTAAGATTATATTATGCAAGGTAAACATTAGAGGTATTCTCTTATAAGTTTAAAAGGTAACTCCATATTGTGGCACTTTGCTATGCATAAACATTTAGCTCCCCCTTCGAACTACTAAACAACTATGATATGGTTTGCGATGTACAAAACTCCATTTACTTATGATTTTGTCCTTTTTTTTTTCTAACTATGGGAGAGAAGGATTTACAATTTTGTCCTTAATTCATCCGTCATCCGTTATGAAACATATTATGCTAAAATGGATAATTAACCATGACTAATATAGTCCTAACACCAACATTAGGTAAAACAACCAACATGACCACATTCGCCTGCACTAGCAATAGATGTACAACATACAAAGCAATTAAGTATACCTAAGAACCATGGAAACAATTTCAAAGAACAATTATAAGAAGATCATAATAAGTAACATTAAAGTAAAGTAAAAGTATGGAACAAGTCATTAAGAAGGATCAATACATATCAAGCCTTAAAAGATGTTTACTACACCTTAAGTTTTGGAAAAACCATAGAGATGGCATTAAAATAAAGTTGTACTACTTGTGATCCATAAGATTTGAGTTTGGAGGATGAGGAGAAATAAGCTAAGGTGAAAAGAGGAATGATTGAAAGTGATGGGAAAAGAGATACCCATGTAATCAAGTGGATTGCAAGATTCTAAGATGTTATGATCCTTAGACTCTCGTGCATTTCGGTGTAGAGAACTTAAACAAAGCCATAGAGTCAAAAATATAACTCATAGGTAGGGTAAGAGGGGAAGATTTTGGATTAATTGAATCAAGAGTAGCATTAGCATCATTCACCTTAAACATTTGCTTATATTAATATGTAAAAACATTATGGAATAATCAAAGCATCCTCTTTTTATGTGTTTATTCTTTTTCCTTTATTGGGTACCACCCTTTTCATATCTCCCATTGAAAAATTCATTGGCTTATCAAGTTATTACTAAACCATGAAAAGGATTTAAAAAAAAAAAGGATCGAAAGAAACCAACCATCCAATAGTCGCTACCATTTTTAGATTCCACTTAGGTTGAATTCTAGCAATATTTTTAATTCCTAACCATTTAGTAAAGGGTCAGTCGTATTCTCTACTACAATCTACATTTTCGCTTTTAAGTTCCTCGTACATGCCTAGAGGGAGTTCCCTAGTTGATGGGTATTGGATTTGATGTGCTCATTTTGCTATAGAAAGTGTATGTTTGCTGGAGAGATTTAACATCTTGATAAGGTCTTAGAGAGAGAAATTCAGTTTTAGGGTTTTAAACGAGATATGAAGTTGTATTGAAAAGAGTGAAATTGATGGAATTCATAAAGGGATATTGCTTAAAGCAAAGTTAGGCAACAATTTTAAGAAGAATTTTTGGTGAAAATCAGCATTAGAGTAAGACAATAATGAATGAGAGAGATAATTGTTCAAAAAGATATATGGAAATGAATTACAAGAGAGAGAAAAGTAGACTTAAAATCATAAGAGAAGGTGGATTTCAATCTAATGTTTAGTTAAATCATTTGGACAAAGTGCCACATAATGCAAAACTTAGGTTTAAGTGGATTGCATTTGAAAGTCTCATTTCGGCATTAGAACTAATTCCTAAAGAATGCTTCCATTGGAGTCAAGGGAGCACTTTATTTGTATGGGACCATGGCCTATGCAAATGAAGTTCCCTTAAAGGAATTTGTGTAGATCTTTTGGGACTATTCAAATGCCTAATGTAAGTGCTTGAACAAAGTACTTAATATTTGCACAAATTGTAGTACATACTTCATCCTTTAGTCGAAATATGCGTAAAACCATTTTGTGCAATTTTAAGTAAGCTAAACAAGTTTCAATCAAACATTTGAGTTCATTTTCAAGTCACAACTAATGAAATCACAATGTGACATGTGTAATACTTAAAATGTAACTTGTTTAGAAGACATGCAAAAGATTAAGATTTAAATAATAATTCATATCTCTCTTTCTCTCCCTCTCCCTCTTCTCTGTTTCTCTCTTAACTCCTTCACAAATCTTAGTGTCTAAGGGGACTATGTGGCAACTCCTTTTTCTAAAACTTTTCCCTTCGTTCATCATAATAAATACTCAAACCCATTATTAATGATCTTAATATCTATAGATCTACTACTACTGACTTTAGATTTTGTTTTTTTTTTTTTTGGCTTACCATTTCCATTATCGTTAATCCATCAACATTATGATTCTTCGCACTACAAATCCACTTCTAAATATTTGGTTCATTTGAAGATTTATGCAATCTAGCTGGATAGTTTCTAGAATATATGGGTTTTTTTTTTTTATGAATTTGTTTATTTTTTTTCTTTCTATGATCCAATTTATAGGATTATGCCATTCCTTTTGTAGGATTTGTCATATTCGCATGATCAGTGACTTTTGTTCTCTTATGAGAAAATTTAATATCTCTTATGTGACATTTTAATGCTTAAAGAGATATGTCCACCAAGGTTGTTGTACCCAACATGAATATTGATATCTAAATAGGATAAATCAAGTTTAAATCTCCCTTTCCTAAGCTGTAATATGTAACAACAAGAGAGAGGGAGAAAGAGGGAGATATATATATATATATATATATATCTGTGTGTGTGTGTGTGTGTGTGTGTACGTACACGCGCGTGTGCCTGTTTATTTAATTATTTAATCGGGTCTTTATACTCCTAACTTTTCATCTATCTTATTCTTTTGTATTAATTAGTTTGATTGATGTAAATTTTTTTTATTGATGAAATTCATCTTCAAGATAAACAAATAATAAAATAAAATAATTTATGATATCATGCTTGAATAATATGCAACAAACTTAATAGGCCTTATATCAAAGTGTGACCATTTCTGTCAAGGTTAAACAAATTTGGTATAAAACACTCATTTCTTTCGTTAAAATTAGTATTCTTCTTGCCTTAGTATACTTAACTTTATTCAAAAATTACAAAATCTATTCTCACTTGTGCTACATTTAATGTGCAAAAATAGGGAAATGGACTAGAAGTGGAATCGCAATTCCAAATTTATTCCTTTCCGCATGTTTGGAAGTGTTTTTAGAAGGCATAAATAGGAGTTCATGAAATTGGCAATTCAAACTTTAAGGGAGAATATGTCATGCCCCGAAGCAGTAGAGTCGTAACAGTCCATCCGTGTAAACCATCCTAAGATAGAAGTTAACCTTACAACTGCTATCCTAGACCTGATTTACACAAGGCGTCCACGACTAACCTGCTTTGAAGTAAACAGTTTGTAATTTAAATAAATCATTTACCTAAGAAAGTGAGAAAATATATATATACACTATAATTTAGTTATTACAATTATCGTTTATAATATTTCTCCGTAAGATATTTCCTAGTTATTACATTATTAAAAAATGAAAAGTTCTAAAGTAAAAGCTTAGACCTTAAAAATATATGTTTGTTCTTCAAATGTTTTTCTTCACTCCCTAGGATTCAGTAGTTGCTAGCTTCGGAGTAGTTATATGTCGCTTCTTAGCTAGCACCTGCACGACGTTTATAGGGATATGAGCAACCACAGCTTAGTAAGTTAGGATAGAGGACCTAAAACTATACCATAAACACACAACAGGGTTATCAATCAACTTATTAGGTGCAATGCATGTGCAAGCAGATGCCATCGCACGACGTTGTCCGGCCCGTCGTGAGATTAGAGAAATTGCACCCGCTCTAATCCGGGTTGAGGAGTTGCCATTAATGCAACAGCTCACGACTAAACCCAGGCTTGTGCAATGAAGACCTTGTTCCTCTCGTGACTACCTTCGAACCACTGACTTCACCCTTGCCGCGACCTTCTCTCCTGTCACTTAGTTTGATTGAGGATGAAGAAGGGACCATTATGCAATCCTGCGCTATCCCTTTCGAAGGGGCCGGTATTTGGCCGAAGAGTCCTAAGTTCCCTTAATGGGTTGCCATGTAGGTCTGATTATGATTATAGGTCGTATATTTGATTAGGTCCAGTTTAGGGTGATCAATCATTTCATACAAATCACACAATACAGGCCAGAACAACAAACAGAATTATAGCATCACTCATAATCAAGCACATGCATATATTCAACTATCTAATAAGCATAATCAAGTATAATCTTAAGCCTCCAACATACAGTATCGTATTAATCCCAATAATACACTTCTAATATTTCTATCAGATTTATTGTATATTTTTATTGTTATCATAATATAAATTTTTATTATAATATTTTCTATTTATTATATTTCCAATAATTATGTATTATATATTATTACCTATTATGTATATAATACACTTCTAATATTTCTATCACTTTAATTACCATCTCTAAATATCAATTATCATTTCAAAATGTCTAAATTCATCCTAAATTAGATTTTACTCCTAATTTCCCTAATTTACAAAATTAACTTATAATGTACTATTTTTCTATATTACTTATTTACTACATAATTAACCTAATAATTACATCTAACACCCTAAATGTTATAAGTATCATACTTCATCAGATTTCAACATTCTAAAACATGTACTTATTCACTAAATCAGTAATTAACCATCTAATTACTTTATTACCCATAAATTACCCATTTTATGCCTTATTTTAAGGCTTAAAAATTATTTAAAAATTTCAAAAATTAATTTTTAAAACGGGCTTCATAGTACTATTGTATATCATCTAAGTAATCTACACAAAAATTTTGGGCTCGAAACTATACTTTTAAGGTCATTTATTTTTAAACCGAAATATGCTCGGTTTTGCACGATTTCTTAAGGATCATATATTACGAGACATATTTTCATCAAAATAATATTTTTCCTAAAAATTACATACAAAAATATTCCAGAATAACAAAATTCATAATTTTATAATAATATTCACTATTTTTACAAAATTACACAAAAATCAGAAATCGGACTCACCGATTTGGGTGGCTTTGGCCACCGCCGGCCGCCATGGCTTTGTCAGCCGGTCTGGGCACTGCCACCACCGTATGGTGGTGGTGGCCGTCTATCCCTAGCTGCTCATTTGGTGTGGGTTCCCTTTAAAAGTCCTAATTGCACAGTTTTTCCTAATTTTTTTCTAACCCGAATTTTTCTCTCAATTTTTGCTTATCCCTAATTTTCTTTGATTTCAATCTGTCCAAATGAGCTTCTGAATTTTTTTCTCTATTTATAGAGCTTTAGGAAATTTATTGTGCATTAAATTGGACAAGACAATTGTTTTATCACTTAATTTTTGGCTTTTGTGTTGTCTTAATTTAATTGGCGAATTTTTTTTCTTATTTTTTCCAGCTGCAACAACCTAATTCTGGATCATTCTTGATTTTTCCTGATTTTTCTTGATTTTTCCTTAATTAATTATGAATTTTCTTTAAGTATTTAGTATTATTTTAGCACATTTTGTGTATTTAAAGTAATTACGCGTATTTATATGTACATGTAAATTCATCTATAGTACAAATAAATATTTTTAAATATTATTTAGGTCATTTTATGATTTTTAATATACATATAATTTATCTCTAACGATTCGTTAATTATCGGAATGCATTTTACGTATTTTCGATAAATAACGAGTTATATATTTAAAATTTGAAATTTTTATAGTCTTTTATTTTATCGCTTATTTTCTTAAATTCAAACTTACGGGATCATTTTACTAATATTTCTAACTTTGCTTTATAATTTAAGCTTGATTGGATCTTTCGACCGATTGAAATCTTGAGTGGCTAGTTGTGAGGCTTACAGAATGTGATTCCGCTTTTAAGGTAGCAAAATCATGATTTAATTCTACACTCATTAATTGCATTAGTTAAAAATTAAGGTTATGTTTAATAAATACTATTATATACATATTTAATTTCATCTCATCTAGATCCATTTATGAGCATATTCAAACACACAAAAGAATTTATCATTTCTATCATCATTCTATTTCAATCCATTTTATTACATTTCATTCTAGGTTATTTTTGCATACCAAACTTAATTTTAGGGTTTTGTAAAAAATGATATGTAGTCTGATCTGCTTGTATCAATAATTTCTAAGTATACACCATTGAATCCTTCAATTCCAAAAAAAAAAAAAAAGAAAAAAAAAATTCCTTTCTAGTTTCTCTCTATGGTCCAAGGAAACAACATTGAATTTAGATTGTAATATCAAATTTAATGATGTAACAGGATCCTATCTTACTAACATGTGGTATTTAGGACATGGTTTACTCAACTGTTTGTTTATTCTAACAGGTGCCCGCTACTGGCCAGTGCGACAAGTCTAATCATGGTAGTTTCCAAGATATTACACCTCATAATAGTAGATGAAATCAAGGTCCTGGTTCGTCCTACACCTTCGTTCACTTTTCAATGCAAACATTTTATAGTATCCTGATAGCTTTGGTTGAATATACAATCTCATAAACTACCATCTCCCGTTGGTGGTTAATATAATAACATAATATTACTAGGACAAATAATAACTCACTAAATAAATAATAAATAAGCTAAGGTCACCATGACGTAAATTATTGAGTTTTAAATTAGCACTTGTGGAGCTGCCACGAAAAGATAAGAGAAAGTCAAGGTGTGTTCTTATGTTTGGCATGAGGTAGGAGCACGTTAATTATTTTAAATTCAGATATTTATATCCAAGTAGATTACCCTTATTAATTATTTTAAATATCATATAATTATTGATCGTCTTTCTACATCTGTACATAAAAAACTCATATCCTTTAAAAGAATTATAACCTTTTAAATATTTTTTATCGAAAAGATACTTCGTTCACAATATAAGTAATTACAAATTTGGGGAATGAGAGGCATAGTCGACAAATAAAAGCCTAATAAAAATATTTAGAATCATCTCATTTCATATCAAGCCGTATAAGCGTATAACAACTGTTGTCATCATCTACACAAGTAACATGTCTTTCCATTACATAATTGAGATGGGGGAAAAATCATTAATAATCAAAAGATATTAATTTTGGAAGGGTGTGAGCGATGAAACTAAAATTTGTAAACAATAAATAAGCTCACTTAAAAGATATTACTAATAAAGAGGTACAACTGATAAAAACTTTTGGATGTTGTTCCCATATATGAGTGCAACAAAAATGGTAAACAATTAAATATATAAATCATTTGTGGATTGCCTCAAAAAAAAAAAAAAAAAATTTAATGTCATAGTTATAACTTATCAAAGGAGAGTAAACACATATCTTTTATAAAATTTTCATATTTATTTGTTTATTTATTAATTATATTACTATAATATCATATCTCTTTTACATTTAGTATGCAAAATAAAATAAGATGAAAATAGAATTACAATTCTTAAGGAATGCTTTTCCTTATTATTCTTTTAAGGTGTCATTAATATATATGGAAACATACGGCACAAAATTAAAGAATAGCTATTTTCTTTACCTATAAAGAATTACAAATTCATATTTTGCAGGCAATAGCAACAAGAACTGCTATTTTGCCAATCATATACAAAAATAAGTCACACAGGAACGGAATAATTACTCTATTCTAACGATATGAAGTTAATCAAATATGGTTAGGTAAGACGAAAATTATGGGACAGTCAGCTATACAGGTTCACTTTAAAAAAAAAAAAAATGTGGGAGAACTGAAAAGCTTAGAGTTTTGAAAAACATTGAAGAAAAAAAAAGGGGGGAAATAAAGCCGTGGAGAGTTGAGACTGGCTTTGAAAAAGAAAAGCTGTCCTGAAAAGTAACCAGCTTTGGAATTGCAATGTCATAGGAGATATATCTATATGAGTAAACTACATGGGAGTTGTCGTTTTAAAATATTTGCCAGTAGTCGGATTGGACTTCAAGTGTGCTTGGATGGGCCTGTAAGACAAGGGTTAGTGGAAGAGTTAAAGGGGTTGTCTGGCACGATAAGCTTTATTCAGTAGGTGTGGAAGGCAAATACAACAGAGTAACAGCAAGATGGCAATAAAATATGTATAGATGTTTGTCATTGGTGGAAAATGGCGACATAAATTTCGATATAATAGAAAGTTGTATCTCTCATTAATGGCGATATGTCTGGAGGTAAAGTGAAAGCGGCTGGTTTTGCATTCTGGTATATGGTCCTCTCTGCTGGTGAGCTTCTGTTTTCAACCGAGCACTTGGAATGGGTCTACCAACCTGTTGTTGGAGGCCAGGGAACACATCTCAGGATAGTGGTCCAATGCCCAGACTACAAGATCGAGCATCGTGGGGAAGAGCACAACCGAAGGTTCATAAAGGTCGGTCATGACTTCCAATAGGTCGGATAAGGACTTAAATAGATTGGTATGATTTATGGGTATCCATGTCCCAAAATAACCTATTACCAGGAGTTATACGTCTTTTAATATATATATATATATATGATAATAAAAATTTAAGAGCTTTAATATGATGGATGATAACATAATAAATCGTCATATTTATTGAGAAATCCTGTCCAACTTTTTATCTTTTAAAAATTCCACCGTGCATGGCGAAGCAGATGGTACTAAAGTGATAGAGAAAATTGGGATGAATGTAAAGAAGGTCCTAATTCTACACATAATCTCAAATTAGTCTTAAGCTTTATCAAATTAAAAAATTTTGGTTACGACTCAATATGAATCTATTTCATCAACATTAATCATTTATGGACTGTTTCAAGCTACTTCTACATGACTTCCATTTTTTTTTTTAATGATTATAATTATTATTTTTCGAATATTCCTATCCACTTCTCAAATAAATTTGAATTTTAAGACTTACACTTCTTATCCCGACCCTTTTATACCCTGTAATTGCGTTGTTAGAAAGGCCATGAGTTGTGTAGACTATGAAATTTTTATTTACCTAACATAAAGTTTAGAAAAAAAAAAAATTCTGAACGATTTCAAATAATCTTAGAAAAAAAGTAGCATCGTCTCCCTGGAGTATAACTCAAACAAATATTATGAGAACTTTTATTAAATTAATTATTTTATTGATTGATTATGAATGCGAGGCTCTCATATTCAACTTGAATATAAATTCTCTTCATTTCATATTAACCTATTTGATTTTATTCAACTACAGAGAATAGATTGTCGATTATATATTTTGGATATTAGACTAACTGTTAGTGTGAATTGTCATTTATAGAGTAGCAGTTTTACAATGAAGAGAAAAGGAGTAAAGCGTTTATAAGTAGGTATCTTGAATGATGTGGTAAAGAGTCATATGTGTACCATGTAAGACAATTGAATATATTTTCTTTTCGGTGGTAACAATTGAATATTATATATATTTACATATTTTTGTATAAATGTGATCTCTTATACAGTTAAAATAAACAATAATTCTTAAAAAATCAAACATAAAGGGATAGTGTCACGATATATATCTTAATTTTGTTATTTTTTGTGATTATATACTTAAAGTTTTAATTGTTCTAATTATATACTTAATTGAAGATTTAGACTTCATTTAGTTCATTTATTTTTCATCTTATTGGTATTTATTTCATATTTACTTGAATCTTGCATTTGACAAGAATAAGACACTAAAAAAATGGAAATATAATTTCATATATATCCCTCTTTTAAATTTAATTATCTAATTAAAATAATTATCTTTAATGTATAAAATATATTTTTTAAAAATCTTTTCTCTTAAAAATATGTGAAATTTAAATTTTTAATTTTGATATTTCAATCACTACTTTTATTATAATTATAAAACGGAAACAAACAAGATAATTTTTAAATATTAGATTTTAAATACATATTGATTAAATACAGATAAGATGTAGATAAAAACCAAACCATCCAAACATGACCTTAATTGTTTTCACCTATACTTTAATTAATTTTAATTTAAATCGCTAGTAAGCAAAGGAATATTGGCTCTCTAGCTTTTTCAAAAGGATAGACTAACTGGCTGAAAGGCATAATTTCCCCTTCTAACTTGTAGTACTTATTCTCCAAAATTGCATATTACAACCCTTTGTGATCAACGAATTTTACACGCAATGGCTTTACATTTATGTTGTTTCTATAAGCATATTCTACATCCCTATAAACAAATGCATGCTTTTCTTTTGGGTATGACTACAGTGAAATCTAGACATAGATATGCTGCTGAATAATTTTATAATCTTTGGTTTGCTCGACTTTTTCACGTAGTAGACTCTATGCAAAAAATCGATGCAATGTCATTTTCCAACTGCTGTTTCGAGGAAGATAAGATCACTATGCATTTTCTTTTATTTTTCCCACAAATCTAAAAAGCCATCCTTTACCCCCAAACAGGGAAGAGATAAGTAGTTTTCCACCATCGGATATTTATATCCCCAACTTGGAAAATGAAGTAAGAAAAGAAAATGTGTGGAAACTCAAATTGGGAATAGGCAAATGGATGGTTACACTATCTATTTCAAGCACACATTATATTATTATCATCATCTTGATGGAATTTAGAATATTCCATCTTTGGTCCTGTACGAAACATCCAATATTTTTGTTTTGGATTTAGATTCTCTGAATTTTTTCTCTCTTAATGGAGATTTCCATTAAGAGAAATTAAGAGAAATATTTTATAATGTCGTCATAATGTTATTTCGTTTCTTGTAATTTTAATTGTTAATTAAGCATGGTAACATCTTAAAATGATAAATGTAGGGAAATTGAAAAAAAGTTAGCTCTGGACAATTTATAGTGTTGTAATAACGCATATAATCTTTATAATTATTAAATATTATTGTTTCATCTCAATAACAAACAATAGCTGGTATTCTTAATAATAACCGGTGATGGGAGGCTAGAAGAGTGACAAGTGGTGGATGTATGATGATAAACAAAATAGATGTAAATAAAAGATAACAAATAACTATTTTTCTCCTTTTCTGTCATTGTTTACAGTTTTAGTAACTATCACGACCTCCTGATGTACCGTGCCTCACCACACCATTTAAATGCAGCACTAGGAATCTTCTTGAACCCTTCCTCTCAAATATCTCGACGGGCCATACAACCACCCATTCTCACCAGTAAATGAACGCTTCTTTGACATGATTCTTTTTCATGATTCTTTTTCACGATTCTTTGTGTGATGGTAGCTGTGCAAGATTATTTTTTAATTACGAATTAGGTCTTCAATTTGGGCATGAAGTTTTCAGTTTACAGTTAAGGTTCCTAGATTGATCTTGATTAAAAGTGCAGTCTTGCGTGTTTTCATTGCCTGTCCAAGTTGTATTCATCTATTAAATTCCTAAATTTAACAAAGTAATCGGAATTTAAAGACATCCAACTAAACAACATAATTAACGGGCCATTATAACCTTATTACAACTTTATTTCATTCCACATAAATTATAATTCCATTATAACCTTATTCCATTCATCAAAATAAATGGGCTATTAGGGTTGCAAGAAGAAGTTAAGGGTTTTCTAGAGAGGAAGATAGTGGCTAGAAGAATTGAGAGAGAATGGTTAAGCTTGATAAAGACAAAAGTCATTTTTGTTTTTTGTTTTTTGTTTTTTTTTTTAAGTATTTCCAAATATATAGGGGCATCTACTATGATGCTGGATTGTGTCAAGGGCTTAGGCTAAGTAAGAGGCCCACAAATTTGTTTAATTTGATCTACAGTGGACCTAAACCATAGCATTTGTAATAAGTTCTTACATTCCATATATTTTCATAAGCCTATATAATTTGCATATTGGATGTATTAGTATAACTAATTTGCGGTGATGTCGCACTATCATGCAACCATATCTAGTTAGTTAGGAGAGTTTTCAATTACATATTATATGCTTTTTCTTACCAACATAAAAAATATATAAAAGTATAAAAAAATAATTTATTCCCTAATCAAGCTTGTATTTGAGCTCTTGCATGAAGTTATTACATTTTGTGTTTCAATTTACCATTTACATTTGAATTTTACTTTTCCCTTACTACTTTTGGCATTAGTTACATCACCTGGTGTCACACCTAAATTAAAGAGTCATAATAGTCTCGTCGTATAAATCAACCTAAGTTAGAAGCTAGTTACTTAGCTGCTAACGTACATGTATCTTTCATAAGGTATTCATCACTTCCTACTTCGACCTGTCTAATTTTAAGTTTGATAGATATCAATCTGTGATGTAATTTTTCTAAAATAACTTCGGAAAATAAAATTGTGGCTTAAATAATTTAGAGTATAAAATCTTAATTTTAACAAAAAGTTCTAAAAGTAAATTAATTTAAGAAAATAGAGTGATTAGTAAAAGATCATAGGTTTGTAAAAGATCATAGGTTAATAGAGCATGGTAATAGTATCCATAATTAAAGACTAAAGGGTCACTAATAGAGATTCAATTAGTTTTTGTACAAGTTAGTAAATTCGACAAGTAATTAAGAGCACAGACCATTAGTCTTGAATCTCACTCTTTGACTTTGGTCTCTAGTTTTCTTGAAACTTAGTATAATATTGGTGAGTCTACTAAAAACCTACAAAACAATTATAAGGGAGTGAGTGACAACTTATTTAGTAAGTAAGATGGAGACAATATCATATATCAATCATCAAGTAATCAAGGTTTTCAAGTAAGGTTAATTAGATGTAATATATGTTCAAGCAAATGTTAACATACG
Organism: Lumnitzera littorea; assembly: GCA_024138015.1. Taxonomy (NCBI): domain Eukaryota; kingdom Viridiplantae; phylum Streptophyta; class Magnoliopsida; order Myrtales; family Combretaceae; genus Lumnitzera; species Lumnitzera littorea. The sequence continues at coordinate 7,261,956 of JAMXBB010000008.1, read as the reverse complement.
AATTTGATTAGTTATTATGAGATTAGAGAAGTTGCGCTATTTCTAATTTGAGTTTTGATGAGTTTTACGCTGTGCACTTCGCAGATCAATCATTAGACCAGAGCTTATGTAATGGAGAAATACGCTTTACTCGAGACTATCTCTTGCCATGATCTCCTCTTCTATCATTTAGTTCGACTAAAGGTGAGAAAATGATTATTTCCGTTATTCTCATTGAAGGGTTCGTGTTTAGCTTGAAAATCCTAGTTATTTCTCTTAATGGGTTGTGGTATAAGTCTGATTAGAAGTTAGATCGAGTTAGAATTAGTTTTCCTCTTAAGGTGATCAAGCAATTTTCATACAATTCAATCAATACAATACCATAAGGCAATCAATACATAAAGTCCAGCACTCTATAACAGTAATGCAATACTCGAGCACATGTGCTGCACATATACAAGCTAATACTTAAAATCACAAACATGATACATACTAAGGTCTCTAAATATACTTAAGTAATACTCGAAAGTATGATAAAGTACTGAACCCACTTACTCGTACCCATTGGTAACTTACTCTTGATTGTTGCCTCCTTGCTTTTTAATCGTTCCTAAAAATATATAATAGATTAGTTTTCAAGCCTTGATTTATTAGTCATTAGTTTGTTTTATATGTTTTTAGTTGTTTAGTCATAAATTTCATAAGTTAATTTCACTTAAAAATCATGATTTCTTGACTAATTAATTATTTTTACAAATTATTCTAACTGGCTAAATCCTTTGAGTTATGATTTGGGTGATTTATAGTGGTTTTCCTTTGCTAAAAATCCTCTGAATTAGGCTCTAAATAGTTTTATAGTAGTTTGCTCTAGTCTAAAAATTCTCTGAATTAAGTTCTGAGTAGATTTATAGTAATTTCCTTTGGTTAGAAATCCTTTGAGTTACTTTCTAAGATATGCGAGGGTTACTTTTATTAATTTTATTTTTTAAAACAGCCTTTGAACTTCACTAAGTTTAGCTCCTTGTTACAATACCTTCTGAGCTACCCTTTGACCTTGTTATCTGTAAGATTTTTATTAAAATCATCCTTTGACTAATTCTCTACTTCTCTTGTTTTCACATTTACTTAATAATTTTTGCCCTTAACCTACTTTTTGAGTATCAATTTAGTGTAAAATTCATCCTTAGAATCATCTAAGCTATCATATGCTCTCAATCAAAGTTCTAAATTTAGCTAATTTAGTAACTTTCCTTATGAGTTACAATTGTAGAATCAAGTAAAACATCAAATAGCACTCAAACCTAACATTCTTTAGTTTCATTACTTCTTAATTCTTCATTCATTACCTCACAACTCAGCAATTGTTTCAAATTTAACAAAATAGTTAAATACTACTCTTTACTACTTATTGCCAACTTCCAACTTTCCATAACTTCTGACTTCAACAACTAATCCAACTACTCCAGAATAATGTACGCACACTAAAATATGATTCAAACTTAGTAGCTAAGTGGGATTATCAAAAGAAACATTATTTCCATTAAATACACTATTTTACGCATCATTTACCTTTTCGACAGCAACAACATAGCTAAAATCATTTGGACACATAATTTTGGATCCTATAAGCATAATTAAAAACACTATTTTTGTCTTTATAATTTGGATGTAAAAATTTGAGTAACTATAGAACTATGTAAATCTTTGAGTGCGCTATTAATTTTGTTAAAATGTATTAAGCTGCTTTTCTTTTTTAATGATAATCACATGTAATAGGAAAATAGATTTTTCATGAACACCCCCCCCCCCCCCCCCCCCCCCCCCAC